>BHFT01037082.1:0-44172 GCA_004320025.1 Laticauda laticaudata
CCCCCCCCCCCACACCCTCTGCCATCCTCTTACCTGCCCTGTGCCTCACAGCTGATTTTCGGCCAGTTTGAGGCCTTTTTCGGCCTCCTAAAGGCTTGAGGAAAGCTTCTGCAGACTTCTGCAAGCTTTTTAGGCCAACAACTAGCCCCGTTTCATCACTTCCTGTTTTCCGAAAAATCCTTCAGGAGGCCGAAAAAGGCCTCAAACCAGACGAAACTCAGCTGTGAGGTGCGTTCATTCACAGTGAGGTAAGTTTGCCTGCAGCTCGTGTGCCAGCACAAATGGCTCTGCGTGCCACCTGTGGCACACATGCCATAGATCGCCATCACGTATATAGGTCCTCAATGGAAGGCAGGAGTGCAGAGAAGAGCAATGAAGATGATTAGGGGACTAGAGGCTAAAACATATGAAGAACGGTTGCAGGAACTGGGTAGGTCTAGTCTAATGCAAAGAAGGACCAGGGGTGATATGACAGCCATGTTCTGGTATTTAAGGGGCTGCCACAAAAAAGAGGAGGTCAAGAAGTGATTGGACAACCATTTGTCTCAAATGATATCCTGTTTGAGCAGGGGTTGAGACTAGAAGACCTCCAAGGTCCCTTCCAAGTCTGTTGTTCTGTTATTCAGCTTTGGATTCTACAAGATTCAGTAACCCCACTTTGTCCTTGGTGGGAAAGTTAAAATCTTTTGTAATATTTCCAGAAACGTCAAAACCGGAACAAAAAGAATTTTCTTTTTTTAAGAAAAAGAAAAATTATGGTTTTTCAGGAACCGACCCTCAAGAACAAGTGAAGATATACAACACTGGAGAAAAAAGGACAAATATGTTGGGCTGATCTAGCCACCATCCCTACACAAACCTACATGGTTAGATGGTGCATTAGAGACCCTACAGACTTGCTAGAGGCTAATATTTGGAATAGACTGTCCTGCTCGAGCAGGGGATTGGATTAGATGACCTCTAAGGTCCCTTCCAACTCTGTTATTCTATGATTCTATGCAAGCTGGGTCTTATCAGGGTCTCTTGTTTCCCAGATAGGCCCTGAATTCCTGAGTAGGCAAACCATTTAATTCACCCAAACTCTTACAACTAATAAAATGCATCCAAAATGCCCACCGTTTTTCAGCCCACGGTTATGTAAGGTGTAGGTTGTTCTAAATTTTAAATAATTATCAAAAGCTTTTTTCTGGTGTGGGTTCTCTCTTTCCAAGATCTATTCAGAAGCGATGTAGGAGTTAGCTGGCTTTGTACCCTGAGCTGGCTGTGTCCCTACCAGGGAGGGAGGGCCAAGTGGCGACTTCTGTAGGAATGCCAACTGGCTGGCATAAAAGGAAGGAGGAAGAGGAAACGGTGTTATTTAACTGACCCATATCCTTCAGCCAATTTGGAGACCATTGTCTTCCTCAATATTTCATAATGAAGTATTACTCAAGCAGGTGGGAGGGAGGGAGGGAGGGGAAAAGAGAGAAAGTGAGGGAGAGAGAGAAAGAGAGCGAGGGAGGAAAGAGAAGGGGAGGGAGAGAGAGAGAGAGAGGGAGAGAGAGAAAGAGAGAAAAGAGAGAAGGGAGGGGGAGAGAGAAGGGGAGGAAAGAGAGAAGGGGAGGGAGAGAGAGAGAGAGAGGGAGAGAGAGAAAGAGAGAAAAGAGAGAAGGGAGGGGGAGACAGAAGGGGCCTGAGGGAGAAAAAGAGAGAAAGAGAGGGAGGAGAGAGAAAGAGAGAGGTGAAGAGATAAAGAGAGGAGGACAGAGAGAAGGAGAGAGAGGGGGAGAGAGAGAAGGGGGGAAAGAGAGAGAAGGAGAGAAATGTAGAGAGAGAAGGGGAGGGAGAGAGAAAGAGATGGAGAGAGAGAGGAGGGAGAGAGAAAGAAAGAGAGAGGGAGAGGGAAGGAGGGAAAAAAGAGAGAGAGATAGAGAGGGAGAGGAGCATTAAAAGTTCCCCCAAAGAATTGAAAATTTGACTTTGGAAAAGGCGTGAAAGTCTTATTAAGGAAGGACTTGCAAAGAAAAATATGCAAGACTTTCCCCTCCCACAAGGTCATTTCTAAATTCCTTTTAAAGTTAATTCTTTATGTGAATAGAATTCAATTCATAGAATAGAATAGAATAGAATAGAATAGAATAGAACAGAGAGAATAGAACAGACAATTGAATAAAATAAAATAGAATAGAATAGGAGAATAGAATAGAGAATAGAATAGAATAGAATAGAATAGAATAGAATAGAATAGAAAAGAAAAGAAAAGAAAAGAATGGAGTGGAGTGGAGTGGATTGGAGTGGAATGGAATTAGGAGTAGGAGTAGAGTAGAGAATGGAAGAGTGGAATGGAACAGAATGGAATGGAATTAGGAGTAGGAGTAGAATAGAGAATAGAATAGAATAGACAATTGAATAAAATAAAAAAGAATAGGAGAATAGAATAGACAATACAGAATAGAATAGAATAGAATGGAATGGAATGGAATGGAATGGAATGGAATGGAGTGGAGTGGAGTGGAGTGGAATGGAGTTAGGAGTAGGAGTAGAGTAGAGAATGGAAGAGTGGAATGGAACAGAACAGAATGGAATTAGGAGTAGGAGTAGAATAGAGAATAGAATAGAATAGAATAGAATAGAAAAGAATGGAGTGGAGTGGAATGGAATTAGGAGTAGGAGTAGAATAGAGAATGGAAGAGTGGAATGGAACAGAATGGAATGGAATTAGGAGTAGGAATAGAATAGAGAATAAAATAGAATAGAGAATAGAATAGAATAGAACAGACAATTTAATAAAATAAAAAAGAATAGGAGAATAGAATAGACAATAGAGAATAGAATAGAATAGAATGGAATGGAGTAGAGTGGAGTGGAATGGAATTAGGAGTAGGAGTAGAGAATGGAAGAGTGGAATGGAACAGAACGGAATGGAATTAGGAGTAGGAGTAGAATAGAGAATAGAAAAGAATAGAATAGAATAGAATAGAATGGAATGGAATGGAATGGAATGTAGTAGAATGGAGTGGAGTGGAATGGAATTAGAAGTAGGAGTAGAATAGAGAATAGAATATAATAGAATAGAACAGAATTGAAATAGAATGGAATAGAATGGAATGGAGTTAGGAGTAGGAGGAGAATATAGAATAGAATGGAATGGAACGCAACAATTAACCAGTGGAACCACTTGCCTCCAAAAGTTGTAAATGCTCCAACACTGGAAGTTTTTAAGAACAGATAGGGTAGCCACCTGTCTGAAATGGTACAGGGTTTCCTGACTGAGCAGGGGGTTAGACTAGAGGACCTACAAGATCCCTTCCACCTCTGTTATTCTACTCTGTCCTATCCTCAAGCGTGACCAAAAAAGTAAAGATGTCAGCTTCAGCCACACAATCAAAGCTCCACTTCTTCTTCTTCTTCCTCCTTAGTGAAAGACGAAGCTTGCTTGTGGCTCTCATCGTGAATTATTATTATTTATTTTTTGCCCTTCCGAGCAGGTGCGGCTGAAAACTTACAACAGAAATAAACAGCAACGAACTCTTTACAGTTGTAACACTTACTCCAAATAACTCACGAAAGCATAGTAAACTCTAGCACTAGATATCCCCTAGGTATCTAACACCACAACTCTAATTCCCAAAACTGCGTAGAGAACATTATTTTTTAAAAAACAAACTTTCTAAAGATTAATAACAAAGAGGCGCTCCGATGAATTCTAACCACGATCCAACCCATGTCTCTTGGATGGTAACTCTGACAGTTACCATCGCCTGTTTCCTGTGGAAGCTTTGGGTGAAACCTGCTTTTGCACAATGTGTGAACCCAACCACAATCAACCACTCACAATGCCCTCCAGGCTAAAATGAATTATGAAGGCTGTTATAAAAAGACTAACATCAGTTTTTTATGATTAATTGAATAGATTAATTTATTTGAAATTATAAATGATTTAATGCAACTGAAGGGGAAAATACCATGCGAAATCTGGCTTCAAATGTTTATGTGTTAAATAGTTATTAGGAGATTATTGTTATGAACTCTCAAAGTAATAATTAAAAAGTGATTATATTGTGATAAATTATTATTATGAATTAAAGAGCAGTTAATGATGTATAAGATAAAGGGGTGGTACACTCAAATTAGTAATTAAAGGGGAAACTTTTTGAATTATTAGAATTAAGATGGAACTATCGGAATAATGAAATAAGAATATGTGATAAAATTGCAAATGTGACAAATGAAAACATGAAGTATAATGAATATGAAGATATGAGAACTATTTACAATAAAAAGAAATAAGAAAGGAATAGAAAATATATAAAATAAATTTGAAGAATATAAGAATATCTGAGAAAATTTATAAAATATGAAATGTAATGATATGATATGAAACCAAATGTCAAAGATGAATATGTAATCAAGGCCATGTTTGTATGGAAATGTGAAAACATGCTGTTCACTCAAAGAGATGTTTTTGAGATATCAAAAATAAAAAACTTTTTACAAAAAAACAACGCCTTCCAGGCTGAATTGATTTATTTAGATCGATTGTTCCCCATCAATATAAAGAGTTTTTCCCTGGTTGATGAGCTGAAGTGTTTTTCATGCATCCTTAAGCTGGTCAAAACCTCCACTAGCATGAAATGAGCTACGATCGCTATATAAATAGTCTTCAACATATAATTGTTCATTTAGTGGCTCTTCGAAGTTACAATGGTACTGAAAAAAGGGGCGTATGACCGTTTTACACATTTACGACCATTGCACCCATGGTCACGTGATCAAAATTCAGGAGACTGGCAACTGACTCATGTTTATGATGGTTGCAGGGTCCTATGGTCCCCTTTTGCAGCCTTCTCACAAGCAAAGCCAGATTCACTGAAAAAACATGTTACCGGCTTAAAAACTACAGCAATTCACTTAACAACTGTAGCAAGAAATGTCATAAAATGGGGTAAAACTCACTTAACACATGTCTCTCTTAGCAACAGAAATTTTGGTGGTAAGCCAAGGACTACCTGTATTTTTTTTTGAATTTTTTTTTATTTTATATTTTATAATAACTCCATTTCATTTCAACTGTGTGTCGATTGGATACATATATCTTGTGCTTACAATTATATTTAATACTTTTCTTATCAATGTAACAATAATCACATTTTCTTGTAACTATTATTTATTATATCTATTTTTTAAAAAATCTTATTACTTTATATATTCATCTACTCCATTTTAATTTGTTTTATTTTCCAACCATTGATAAAATAAATCCCATATGATATAATATTCCATTTCTTCTTTTTCTTTGATTACCAGTGTTAACCTATTCATTTCTGCACATTCAAATATTTTCTCAATTACTTTTCCCTCTATCAGTATCTATTGCTAAGCCAAGGACTACCGGTATTGTTATAGTTTCTCCTAGAAATTTGTTTCAGCATTATTAATTCCTTGCCCTTGTATGTCATCGGTTCATCTCTAGTAATTTTATATATAATGTCTCTTACTTTCTTTTGGGCAAAACATTTATGGACTTCCGACAGCAACCTATGGCATCTAGCGTAGTTAGTATAGACTCTGTAAACTTCATCTAATTCCTTAATTATTTCTTGCTTCTCTCTGTTATAGTTTCTAACATACAGCTCCTTCAAGGAAAATCTCACAGCAAATTCAACAATTGCAGGTGTCATAAAGGCCCAGCAGCTGCATTTACAATACCTGGTAAAACCTCACTAAGTGTCTCTCTTAGCAACAGGTATTTTGGGCTCAATTGTGGTTGTAAGTTGAGGACTACCTGTATTGTCTTGATTGCCTGCACTTCCCTTCAAGGCATTTGAGGTGGGGACAAATATTCAACCTCATATGCCTTCAGGATGCCCCTTAGACAGTGTCAGAATATGGAGGGAAATAATTCCTTTAACACAAGACAGTCAAGAGTGACTTTCACACAGGAGTTGGGATGAAATGAAGGCAACATCATGAGGACACCACAGAAGGCTGGGATGGGCAAGGCCCATCCATGCCACGATGAGGTGCAAAGGGAAAAAAAGTGTGCAGATATACAGGGTTAAGATAATGAAGATTTCATAGCTGACCAGCTGCTCTAAGAGTGTAAGCCAAGATGGTGAACTGAGGATAAGCCAGCAGGGCACTGCCGCTTTAAGCAGCTGTCTATATAAGAGAGGCCATGTGAGGGCATCTCTCTCTCTCTCTCTCTCTCTCTTCGTGTTCTATCTCTATTGTAATTCTTCATGTAGAGTTGAAGATTGATTGCCTGGTATTTGCCTAACATGTGTATGTATGTATCTAGTAGTCTTGCACATAAATCTCTGTTAAAAGACTCTGTGTCCTGTGTTTTGCTCCGGGGTTGTCTCACAAAAGCACTCACACTGTAAACAATCTGACAGGAAGGGACTATTTCAAAGTTCCAGGATTAAATGATTGGGGTCTTTAGCTCAGGATATCCTGGAATGAACCTCAGGCTGGCCTCCACAAGTTGTGCGTGCTTCATCAAGTGGAGGTTTTTAAGAAGAGATTGGACACCAATTTGTCTGAAATGGTATAGGGTCTCCTCCTTGAGCAAGGGGTTGGACTAGAAGACCTCCAAGGTCCCTTCCAATTTAGTTATTCTGTTATTCATGTTCCTTCAGGGCTCATCCTTTGTCTGAGTGGGAAAATGGCCAGAAACATCTGACATCTTCATAAGGGCCCTCATTTTATGAGGAGAAGCCAAACCAAAGTCAATAAATTAAAGAAGTATTTATTAAATCATTTTGATATAATAAAGGTGTGGGGGTTTCTGAAGCCTCATGAAGGCATTTGGTGAGCTGAAGAATAGGATAGGACAAAATAGAAGGAGAGAACGGGAGGGGGAGGAGAAGAGAAAAGAGAAGAGAGGAGAGAAAATAGAATAGAATAAGAGGGGAGGGGAGGGAAGGGAAGGGAAGGGGAGAAGAGAAGAGAAGAGGGGAAGAGAAGAAAATGGAAGAGAAGATAAAATATAACAGAATAGAATAGAATGGAATGGAATGGAATAGAATAGAATAGAATAGAACAGAACAGAACAGAACAGAACAGAACAGAATAGAATAGAATAGAATAGAATAGAATAGAATAGAAAAAAAGAGAAGGAAAGGGGAAGGGAGGGGAGGGGAGAAGATATAATAGATACTAACTAGAAGATGTAATGAATACTTACTAGAGCATGCAAAACAATTGCCAAACCAATACTCGAATACAGCTCATCAGTCTGGAACCCACATTACGTATCTGATATTAACACAGTTGAGAAAGCCCAGAAATATTTCACAAGAAAAGTTCTCCACTTCTCTACTCGTTGCAGAATACCTTATGCCACCAGACTAGAAATTCTAGACCTAGAAAACCTAGAACTACGCCGCCTTCGGTCTCATCTAAGTATAGTATATAAAATCATACATTGCAATGTCCATCCTGTCAATGAATACTTCAGCTTCAACCATAAGAGCACCACAATAGATACAAACTCAAGGTAAACCGCACCAAACTTGACTGCAGGAAATACGACTTCAGCAACAGAGTAATCAATGTCTGGAATACTCTACCTGACTCTGTGGTTTCTTCCCCAAAAACTTTAACCTTAGATTTTCTACTATTGACCTCACCCCTTTCCTAAGAGGTCTGTAGGGGGAGTGCATAAGCACACCAATCGTGCCAACCGTCCCATTCCAATTGTTTCTTTTATTTTTCTTATAAGTTTCCATGTATTCATAACTATGTTTTTACTTATACCTATTATCTTGTAAGCAATTGACTAACTAACTAACTAACTAAATAAATAAATAAATAGAATAGAATAGAATAGAATAGAATAGAGCATAGAATAGACTACCATTTTATTCTCTAATCTATTCTATTTTCTTTTCTCTTCACTTCACTTCTCTGATGCATAAGCTCTGAGTGCGCATACAAACAACGAAGTGATAAATCATAAATCATAAGATACAATCATAAATCATAAGATCCGAAGAACAAAACAATAAATCATAAGGCACCATAAGAGAAGGTTATGATAGAAAAGAAGAGAAGGATAATAGCAATGCTTCAGTTTTTGCTAGAGTTTTGGGGCTCCGTGCTGTCGATTTCCTTTCTTGTTTTAACTTGAAGACCATCCCATTGAGAAGAAGCCCCTTCTGCAAAGCATCCCAAAGAAACTGGGGATCAAAGCATCCCAAAGAAACCCCAAAGAAACTGGGGATTTTCTATTTAAGGGGACGAGGGAGGAGGGGACATCACAGCGTGCACAATTCCAGAGAAGGTCACCAAGGGCCCAGCCAATTTCCACCACCGCTACACAGCTGCACAGCTGCACAGCTGCTCCGCTCTAAACTTACTGCAGAGTCTTAAAGGATGGGAAAGTGGTGTTTTAACTCCCCTAAGATCCAAAGCCTGAAAGGCCTTTTGAACCCAGGGCCCTCACTGGGGAAATGGAGACCTCAGCAGGTCTTCTACAGAGTGGCTTTTGATTTCCTTTTGATAGGGCTGCGGAGTGGGTTGTGCTGCGCTTTAGAAGCTGCAAGGAGCTCGAAGCGATGCAAGAACGAGCAACCAGGATGAGGCCGCAGAAGTCAGTTTTCCCAGCGACTTTGGGACGTGGGAAAGCCCCCACCGGGGAGTGCACCATCGAGAGTATCTGTTGTGGTTCACCGGCAGCAGGTGTGTATAGCTAAGGTCTTGGAAAGCGAGGACTCACATGAGGGGACTGTGTGTGATGCAGGGATGAGGCCAGGATCATCAGGGAGTGGAGTGCTGCCTTCGGAGATTGTGGAGGCTGGGAGCTGTGATGAAGAGGCCCCCGAGGAGCCTGTGCCCAGCGCGTGTGCACACAGGGCTGCTCGAAGGAAAGAGCAGCTGCAGCAGGACGGGCAACTCGAGAGTAAGGCTGCCAGGTGATGGCCCCTTCCTCAAGAGATAAATCCAGCTGAGAAAGCGGAGTTCTTTGCAGGAAGCAAAGAAGTTTTTGCACTCGAGCCTCGTGGCTGTTCGGAATATCTTGGTTGGTGTTTGGAGACTCTTTGTGTTTGAAATATTTCTTAGTAACTTGATCTAGCGTTCTTGGCAGCCTTGACAAGGCTCGATCTTATCACTCTCTGAGACCTCAGCCGGCGAACCTGCTGCCAGCGAACCACAGCAGCTAGGGCTTGCTGCCTTAAAAGAGGGAAGAAAATTCTCGGGGATGACTCACACCCTGGTCAGCACTTCTTCACTCTCCTACCACTGGGTAGGAGATAGAAGCATAGCCAGCCGCACCAACAGGCTGAAGAACAGTTTCTACCCGTGGGCTGTCAGACTTCTGAACGGAAAATAACTTCATGTCAGCATAGTAGGATAGACTTGTGTTGTATGTGGTGGTGTGTGCACGAAGGGAGGCTCAGCCAATCTCATTGTACACATGTTGTACTCTGACGATACAGGTAATAAAAATAAAATATTCAGATTTGTGTCCCCAGTACTCTGTGGTAATGCTCATTCTGGAACAATTAGTGCAGAGTTTGTTTAAATTCTGCAAAACATCCTTTTTGACACTTAATTGGGATTTTTTCCATTTACTTCTTATCGATCAGGGCTGGGCCTTTGGTGGTGAAGGAATAACTTCCCTGAATTGCCTCAAAGCTGCGTGATTGTTTTGGAGGAGAAAATAATTCCGTTTTTCTCTCTTATTTTTTTTTCCCCAAAGAAGTAAACAACAACAACAAAATCTTCCCAACAGAACCAAAAAGAAAAAAAAGAAAAAAAGAACGAAACTGAGATGATCAAGGGAGATTATTGAATGCATAAATAGGAAGCGATTTGCAACTTCAACATTAGATGTAATCCGTAGATTGTAATCGCCCGACGTGCTTAACCTGATTACTGAATTTCTCCCTTTTCTGGGATTTAACATAACATGACATAAAAAGTTGATTAATATAATTTGAATATAAATTTAAATCTAAGAGGGGAAGGCTATCAATATTATGCACAAGAAATATGTACCAACCGACACATTGGACAATTGAAAGAAGGTTTTATTTGTTGTTTTATGATTATGTTTGTTGTTAAAAAATAAAACATATTTTACCAACAAAAAAGAATCTTTCCAACAGAACCAAAAAAAGAAAAAAAGAAAGAAAGAAACTGAGAAAGAAATAAAAAGATTATTGAGTGCATCAATAGGAAGCGATTTGCAACTTCAACACCAAATGTAATCCGTAGATTGTAATCGTGCAACATGCTTAAACCTGATGATTGAATTTCTCCCTTTTCTGGGATTGTTGCACAATATGCTGGATAACAGCGAACTCTGCTTAGCCAATTATACAAATGAAGCTACTCCATGTTGACCCGATCTCCTTAAACATATTATGTGAATGCAGGCAGGGAAGCATGTAACAGGCAGGGACTATAAAGGGGAAGGTTTTAATTAAAGGTGCAAAAAACAAAAACAAACCCCCTGTATAAAGCTTTGAGGGCTGCCCAGTGCAATGGCTCTTGAGAATTGCATCCACCTCAAGCCTTTCCAATTGGGAGATATTTATTTATATGACGGCAGGACAATATTGAAAGCGCTCGATTGTGCGGAACTGATGCATGCGTTGTTCGGCTCCTCGCCGACAAGTGAAGCAAACAAAAAAGGAGCTAATCCAAAACAAAAGCCTTTTTTTTTTTTTTTTTAACTAGCCAAGCGACTTTGACGTTGACAGAGACAAGAGGACATCTTGGAGAAGCTAATGCATTCGGACAGAGGGTGCTGGAAGGCAAAGCTTTCTCTTGTCCCGATTGTCAGCAACCAGTCAGATGCCGGGGTGGGGGGGGAACCCATCATCTGAGGGGCTTGTGGCACTTCGGCCCCGGAGAAAGCCAACCCCTAAGAAGTTGAAAATAGAAGTTCTTCCCTCCCCAAATTGATGCCACGTCTTCAATTAGGATTACAGTTTAACAGAGTTGGAAGGGACCTGGGAGGTCATCTAGTCCAACCCCCTGCCCATGCAGGAGAGCCTACACCATTTCTGACAGATAGCAGTCTAGTCTCTTCTTGAAAGCCTCCAGTGATGAAATTCCCACAACTTCCCAAGGCAATTTTTGTTCCATTGGGTTGATTGCTCTCACTGTCAGAAAGTTTCTCCTTATTTCCGGGTTGAATCTCTCTCCTTCTTCAGTTTCCATCCATTATTCCTTGTCTGACCTTTGGGTGTTTTAGAAAATAGCTTGTCCCCTTCCTCCTTTCTGTGGCAGCCCCTCAAATACTGGAACACTGCTATCCTGTCTCCCCTGGTCCTTCTCTTCACTAGACTAGCCAGGCCCAGTTCCACAAAGCCATGCCCACAGAACCAGTAGTAAAAATATTTGAATCCCACCACCGGGGGTCTAGACATTAACATTTGAAACATGGTGTCAGGGGTTTCCGGTTCAATGTGTGGAGGGTGAAGGATGTGTGTTTGTTTATTTTCATGGTCATGGTCATGATGTGCACTGAAGATGGTGTTTGATTTCGTTGTACGAGGTGCAATGACAATAAAGGAAACGAAACTAAAACTAAAGTATAAGACCATGTATTTGCCATACGCTAAATAAATAAAGTGCCTCACTAAATCGATCTCAAGGAGCCAACAACTTTGCCAGCTCGTTCTGAGGGCCTCCTTTGGCTGTCCAACTATTGGGCCAAAGGAGAAGAGTATGCCCTGTGCAAAGCTGGCATCTCCACCCAGAATGGATCTCTTGCAAAAATCCATCCAAGCTTTGATGGAGTGGTGGTTTTTTGTTTTTTGAACTAACCAGATGGGGATGGGCTGGATGGCATCATGAACTGGACTCAGGATCAAACATTGGCTTCAAACATCGTTAACTTTGGTTTGCCGTTCAAAGCAACAATTCCACCAATCAAAACACACCAAGTGTGACTCCCAACTATGAAGAACCAGGCTACAATCTAGGAAAGGGGTGGAAAAATATGGCAGCTTTAAGACCTGTGGGCTTCAACTCCCAGAATTCCTGAGCCAGCCATGCTAGCTCAGGAATTCTGGGAGTTGAAGTCCACAGGCCATAAAGTTGCCATGGTTACCTGCCTCTGATTTAGGAGCTGTCATTCCCAGTATAGCCACGCCCATTTTGCTCCAGAAAGCCCAGTGAAATTGCCCGACAATTGTTGTGTTTTGGCAGAAAGTCATCGTGAAAGTTAAGCTTGTTTCCTTTGGCAAGGAGTTCCACAAGCTCTTGAGGACGGCTCATTCAGGGTTACAATGGCACTGAAAAATGTGTTGCAAATGAACAATTATGTAGTTCTAATAAACCTATTCATCAAGGCTTCAGCAGAGGAGAGCTGTCAGCAATTTTTTTTCTGTTATTTTTGCCCCCCAAAAATAAAATGATGCATGTAGATGAGGAGACTACTACAAGACTGCTATATTTCTTGAAAAATAAATACATATGTCTACAATGCAGAATATAGAACAACAAAATTAGAAGTTTCTATGGAGATTCTCAGTCATCCAGGTTATTGTTATCCCAAAGGTGCTTTTTTCTTTTTCAGGAGGCAACTGGACTTTCTGGTTTTTTCTTTTGAAGATGTTTCACTTCTCATCCAAGAAGCTTCTTCAGCTCTGACTGGGAGGATTTATACCGCTTGCAGACTCCTGGCATTCTTTTAGTGGATTGTTCAGGTTACCTGGAGGTTTAACTGTGTCATCAGGCTCACCTTTGCACTACTCGGTGCAAATGACACAGATGAACTTCCAAGTGGCTCAATGGATCTCTAAAAAGGATGCAAATGACCAGCTGCCTGCAAGAGATATAAATCCTTCCATTCCCCACCATCCAGTCAGAGCTGAAGAAGCTTCTTGGATGTGAAGCGAAATGTCTTTAAAAGAAAAGTTCAGTTGCCTCTTGAAAAAAAAGCACCTTTGGGGCAACAGAATGGAAGGGACCTTGGAGGTCTTCTAGCCCAATCCCCCTGCTCAGGCAGGAGACCTAAACTATTCCAGACAAATAGCTCTCCAAACTCTTCTGGAAAACTTCCAGCAATGCAGCAACCCACAACTTCAGGAGACAAGTTGTTCCACTGGTTAATTTTTTTCCTCACTCTCAGGAAATTTTTCCTGAGTTCTAGGTTGGTTCTCTCCTTGCACAGTTTCCATCCATTGCCTCTTGCCCTGCCTTCAGGTGCTTTGGAGCAGTGGTCGCCAACTGGTGGTCCATGGCCCACTGGTGGTTCGTGAGAAAATTTTGGTGGTCCATAGATAAATGTCATCCCCAGAGCACACCCCCCCCCAAAGCAATAAATTCAGGCTGTGTGGGAACACGAGGCCGTGCCGCCCACCCCACCAGCAGGAACCCTCCCTGCCCACTCACTCCTGACCTGGCCAACTTGCCTGCTGAGTTGCTATTTTTCCTTTTTTTTCCCCTGACCATCAGCTGTTCTGCTGTGTCGGGAGATTTAGATTAGCTAGAAAGCAGGAAATGGTTGGATTTCTTGCTTGCTAGCTAATCCTTAGATCTTCAGCTTTGCTTTTAAGCAGAGCCGAACCTTCCTTAGGACTGAAGCATCTATTATTCAGTGCAGACTCAGGTAGCCGATGGCAGAAACACAGATCTCTAAGTGAATCTGTGATTCTGTGAGCAACTCAATCTGCCTGCCTGCTTTGCCCGATTTTGGGTAAAAAGTTGCTCTTTTGTTTACAAAAAAATTCAATATTTACATAAATATTTGTCATATTACATACAAACCATGTCCAGCCAGTCACATGACCACTGAGCCAATTCACAAATTACGCCATGCCCACAGAAACCGGTTGTTAAGAAATTCAAATCCCACTCCTGACTCTGTGTATTTGCTGTGTGTTTGTGTGCTGTGTGTGAGAGAGAGAGAGAGAGAGAGGTTAGGTCAGATCTCCTCTTCTCTCTCTCTCTCTCTCTCTCTCTTTCTCTCCCTCTCCCTCCCTCCTCTCTCTCTCTCTCTCTCTCTCTCCTTTCTCTCCCTCTCCCTCCTTCTCTCTTTCTCTCCCTCTCTCCTCTCTTCTCCCCTCCCCTCTCCCTCCCTCTCCCTCTCTCTTCTCTCCCTCTCTCTCTCCCTCCCTCCCCCCCCTCTCTCTTTCTCCTTCTCTCCCTCTCTCTCTTTCTCTCCCCCCTCTCTCTCTCTTTCTCTCCCTCTCTCTCTCTCTCTCTCTCTCTTTCTCTCCCTCTCTCTCTCTCTTTCTCTCCCTCTCCCTCCCCTCCTCTCTCTTTTCTCTCCCTCTCTCTCTCTCCCTCCCTCCCCCTCTCTCTTTCTCTCCTTCTCCCTCTCTCTCTCTCTCTTTCTCTCCCTCTCCCTCCCTCTCTCTCTCTCTCTTTCTCTCCCTCTCTCTCTCTCTCTCTTTCTCTCCCTCTCCCTCCCTCCCTCTCTCTCTTTCTCTCCCTCTCCCTCCCTTCCCTCTCTCGTCTCTCTCTCTCTCTCCCACCAATGTCAGCAAGTCACCGTCAGTCAAAATTCATATTAGTGGTCCCCAG
Source organism: Laticauda laticaudata (assembly GCA_004320025.1). Taxonomy (NCBI): domain Eukaryota; kingdom Metazoa; phylum Chordata; class Lepidosauria; order Squamata; family Elapidae; genus Laticauda; species Laticauda laticaudata. Next base: position 14,470 of record BHFT01037082.1, read on the forward strand.
GATTTAAAATTATGAGTTTGGTGGTCCCTGAGGTCCAACCCCTGCTTTGGAGAATAGGTTGGCCCTCCTCCTTCCTGTGACAGCCCCCCTCAAATATTGGAGGACTGTTCTCCTGTCACCCCCTAATGCACACATTCAGGTAAAGGTAAAGATTCCCCCTCGCACATACATACATGCTAGTCATTTCCAACTCTAGGGGATGGTGCTCATCTCCGTTACAAAGCCGAAGAGCCAGAGCTGCCCAAAGACGTCTCTGTGGTCAGGTGGCCGGCATGACTTCAAAGGCGCATGGAATGCTGTTCCCTTCCCACCAAAGGGGTCCCTATTTTTCTACTTGCATTTTTACACGCTTTCGAACTACTAGGTTGGCAGAAGCTGGGACAAGTTACGGGAGCTCACTCTGTTACGCGGCACTGGGGATTCGAACTGCCAAAATGTTGACCTTTTCTGATCGACAAGCTCAGCTGTCTTAGCCACTGAGCCACTGGGTCCCCCAGTGCACAGATTAAAATGCACCAAAAGCTTCTGGGCCAGGAAATCTGAACTGCAGGACCTTCTTCGGCTATGTGAGGAGCATAGCAGACTTCACCGCACCTGCAAAATCTGCCTGAGATTTCCGTCCTAAAAAGAGCGTGGAAAGCCTACAGACGCAACGCTCCTTTCCAAGCAAGCAAGCCAGTTTCCTTGCTAAGTGTCTGCGCAAGTTTCTAGCTCCTGTGCCGGTTGGCAGAAATCCTCTCTTGCCCTGCCAGGACTTATTTCCTGCATCGAAGTAAGCAAACTGTTTCCTGCTGGCACAAAATGAGCATATTTCTCCCCGTTTTAATTTCCAATTTTGGAAAAAAAAAAAGGAGAGAGCGCGGATTTCACTTTTTTAAAAAATAAAAAACACGGAAAATGATAAAGGCCCGTTTGATTTTTTTTTTTTTTTTAAATGACCAATCAACNATAAAAAACACGGAAAATGATAAAGGCCCGTTTGATTTTTTTTTTTTTTTTAAATGACCAATCAACTCTCCAGCAAGGTTTTTTAACTTCGTTGTCCTGGTTGAAAACAAGCATGCTAGGATCCAGAAAATGCATCTTTGGCAACAGTCTTAACCGAATAAATCCTCCTGAAGATATTTAATCCTTATTACAGCATCAGAGCCTGGGCTTATGGCCCAATCCTGTATTTATTACAAAGTAAAATCTGCTAAATTTCGTTATGCTGACCCGCCAAGTAAGCCTGCATAGATCTGCCAGTTTTCCTGCTGCAATCTAAAACATTTTTTCCTAGGAAATAAACACCAGGGGTAATTCAGCTGATGTGCATTTTTCTGATTAAACCAAAATAGCATGAGTATTTCAGACTAAAAAGTCGCTGCTTGAAAATGTGCCTCTGGTATACATTCAGTAGCATGCATTCTGTGTTATGTACTCATAAAATGCTTAACCAGGATTGTTATAGATCTAGTGACTGTATTCTCACTAAAGTTGGGTTAGATTTTGTGGGTTTAATGTGTTGGGCAAATTCTACTTGCCCTGTGACTCTGTCAGGGTATTGTGCCGGTGGATTAATTCCTTAATTGGGGTAAGATATTAAATGAATATCATTTATCTCCTCCCCAAGATGTCACCATCATTACCTTTATCCAGGGGTGGGATTAAAATTTTTTAACAGCGGGTTCTGGGGGCATGGCTTAAGTAGTGGGTGTGGCTTGGTGGTCATGTGACTGAGTGGACATGGCTTGGTGGTCATGTTATTGGCTGGGTGTGGCCAACTCAATTTCACTCACAACGAGGCACCATCTCCTCGCCTGGCCTCTCATGACTGTGGGGATGCTGCAATAGTCGTAAGTGTGAAAAATAGTCATAAGTCACTTTTTTCAGTGCCATTGTAACTTTGAATGGTCACTCCACACAAGCAAAGTACCAGCAAAGAAGGGAAAAAAATACTCCAGAGAAGTTCCTGAGGCAGGAAGTCCTGCCAAGAATGTAAGAAGGATTAACGGAGAGGCAGATTCTGTAAGCAACCCCAGAATGAATGAAATAGTATTTGTTGTGTGGGCAAGAAGGAAACAGCAAGGATGCTGCACATGGCTTAGCTCAACTTAGCTCAAGGGGTGTGCATAAGTGCACCATCATGCCTCCCGTCCCTGTCATATTGTCCCCATTTATTTGTACCTATTTCCTGTATTCTTACTCATGTTTATACTTATATTTATTATTTTGTAAGCGATTGACAAATAAATAAAATAAAACTGTTCTGTACTAAAGCTGGTTGCTGCTGTGAAACTGAAACGGAAACTCCTCTGCTTGTGTTTTGCATTTGGAAGAGATTTCTTTTCAGGTGGGGAGGGGGAGTAGAACTCCTTAGCATCAGAGCATGTTAATAATAATAATAATATAGGAAATACTAGTGCTCTGATTTTGAATAAATCCTTTCTTAGATTTATTAGAGCACCAAGAAGCCAAGAGGAATATACGTGCCAAATTTCAAGTTGCTAGGCTTTACAGTTCTGGAGATTTTGTGATGATGCATGAATGGTATTTCACTTTTATATATTTTGATTCATTGATATATATAAAAGGCATTCAGGACAAGCAATTCAATCAAATGGCCTCCGGTCATTTAAACACTGAGTACTTTTCTGCTTAAGATGAGACAACAAAATTCCAAATCTATTTTAAAGCAAAAGTCTGGAACATATTTATATTCTATTTTCACTCATTCAAACATAAAATGCAGTGAATTGGAAGCAGTTAAAACCCATTAACAACAAAAAATCAAGGAAGAAACAAAGCACCCCATCTCGGCAGAAAAGTCAGTTTGGAAGTCAAAAATCTGATTAAATAAAATGTTCTTTGTCTTTTGGCAAAAAAAAATGTCATCATGAAAGTTAAGCTTGTTTCCTTTGGCAAGGAGTTCCACAGGCTCTTGAGGATGGCTCATTCAAAGTTACAACGGCACTGAAAAAAGTGACTTGTGGTCGTTTTTCACACGCACAACTGTTGCAGCATCCCCATGATCACATGATCAATCATCAGACATTGGGCAACTGACTGATATTTACGATGGTTGCGGTGTCCCAGGGACATGTGATCCCCTTTTGCGACTGTCTGATGAACAAAGTCAAAGTGGAAGCCAGATTCACTTAACAACCATGTTACTAACTCAACTGCAATGATTCACTCAACAGCTGTGGCAAGAAAGATCGTGGCATGGGGCAAAACTCACTGAACAACAGTCTTTCTTAGCAATGTTAAGTAGTCGTAACTGAAGGACTGCCTGAAGTTTCCAAGGTTGATATGGGTGTACTAAATTTTTTTCAATTGACGGAATCCATATTTCTTGGATATCAATTCTATCAAGATCTGCAGGAGTTTTTCTTAAATCTTTAACAGGTTTTTAACAGATTAACAGAGTTGGAAGGGACTTTTAGGTCATCTAGCCCAACCCTGCCTAATCCAAACAGGAGACTCTGCACCATTTCTGACAGACTGCAGTCCAGTCTCTTCTTGAAAGCCTCCAGTGATGAAGCTCCCACAACTTTCCAAGGCAACTTCAGTTCCATTGGTGGATTGTTCTCACTGTCAGAAAATGTTTCCTTTATTTCCAGGTTGAATCTCTCCTTGTTCAGTTTCCATCCATTATTCCTTGTCTGGCCTTCAGGTGCTTTGGAAAATAGCTTGACCCCCTTCTTCCTCTCTGGGGTAGCTCCTCAAATATTGGAAGATGCTCTCCTGTCTCCCCTGGTCCTTCTCTTCACTAGACTAGCCAGGCCCAGTTCCTGCAACCGTTCCTCATATGTTTTAGCCTCCAGTCCCCCATTTTTGTTGCTCTTCTCTGCACTCTTTCTAGAGTCTCAGCATCTTTCTTATAGTGTGGTGACCAAAACCCGGATGCTGTATTCATTGGAGGAGATTATGCCCTACTGGGCATCGGTGCTTTTATCTTGCCTGCCACCAGCAGGTCAATTGCAAAAGGGAGGCTACTGGGTTCTACAGCATCCTTTTGAGATTCCCCGCCCATGCGATATTCACAGACCCAAAATCTCTCTACATATTGCCAGCTTTCCTTGCTGATTTTCCTGTGGGGTTGCCACAAGGACCAGCTAAAAAGCAGAGAGGAAAGGGAAGGAAGAGATTTATTTTCATTTATTTAATTATTTTTTATTTGTCAATTGCTTACAAGATAATAGGTATGAGTAAAAACATAGTTATGATCACATGAATACATATAAGATATAGATAGATAGATAGATAGATAGATAGATAGATAGATAGATAGATAGATAGATAGATGGATGGATGGATGGATGGATGGATGGATGGATGGATGGATGGATGGATAGATAGATAGATAGATAGATAGATAGATAGATAGATAGATAGATAGATAGTTTGGGGACCCCTGCTTTAAACTGTAAGCTGCTTAGAGAGGGATGTAAAGGACTATGAAGTGGTATATAAGTCTGAAGGTCTATTGCTGTTCTGTGTGGTCCTAGATTCAATTCCTTGCTTTAAAATGGAATTGAATGGCTGAAAGGGAAGAAAGTATATGTTCAGGTAGTCCTCACCTTATGAACATGAATGGAGCCCAACCTTTCTGTTGGCCAAGCACAATGGTTGTTAAGTGAATTCTGCCCCATTTTAATGACCTTTCTTGCCTCAGTTGTTTCACACAGTGGCTGCTAGTAATGTGATTGCTAAGGGAATCTGGCTTTCCCTGCTAACTTTATCAGAAGGCCACAAAAGGTGACCCCACCCCCATCAGTCATAAATATGAGTCAAGCATCTGGTGTTTGATCACATGACCATGGGCATGCTGCAACTCCTTATCACCCATCCCCTCCCACTTGTGACTGTATGACTGTAACTTTGTCGCTTGTAACCTTACGATTTATATTGACTGTTTTCTAGTATGATTTGATTGCTTATTGTACCCTGTGACTGTTATTAAGTATTGCTCCTTATGATTCTTGACAAATGCATCTTTTATTTTTTGTTCACTGAGAGCATTTGCACCAAGACAAATTCCTTGTGTATCCAACCACACTTGGCCAATAAAGAATTCTATTCTACTCTAAAAAAAAGTGCAAAAAATAGTCACAAGTTACTTTTTTCAATGTCATGGTAACATTGAACAGTCATTAAACAAAACAAGTGTTATGACTCAAGGACAACCTCTTATTCAGTAGCCTAACCCTTCTTATTTTCCTCCCTGTCTGCCTCCCTGCCATCCTATTTGATACACACACACACACACACACACACACTATTGTGTGCTTTTGGCTTTTTGGGGATTTTTTGGTTTGTTTGTTTTTTTAAAGCAAATTTTCTTTCTTTCTTTTCTCGGGTTTTCTTGTTTTCCGTTCCTTTGTTATTCCCTCTTTCTGTAGTTCAGTACAGAGAAGTGGTTTGTTGCCTTCACCATATTTTCTCCCCCCGCCCCCCACCTCCATATAAAAAGTTAGGTTTCTTTAAAGAACTGGACATATGAAGTGAACCTACCGCCATAACTCTCTTGTATAGCTATGGCTATTCCATTCATTTTATATTCAAAAGCAATAACTAGCCTCTTTCGAGAAATCTTAACTGTAATGGTTTTAAAGTTGAAAGAAGGAAACATAATAATACCCTGTTTCCCCGGAAATACCATCCACCCTGAAAGTAAGTCCTAGCTTGATTTTTATATGTGCACCCAATATAAGCCCTACCCCTCAAAAAAATAAGCCTTAATTAAAACCCCACCCATTCCAGAGTGGACAAGTAAAAGTTAAGCTAGGATAGGGATCTGGGGGTGGAGCTGCTCTACTACTTACCTTTGGACAGTTGTAGCCAGGCCTTGCACACCCTGACACCTGCCTCGCCGGCCCATTTTTTCTGCAGCTGGCAAGGCTAGCAAGGCTTTCCTGAAGGTCTCTGTAACTGATAACAAAACTCCCAATTGATCTGGAACTCTGTTACCAGCTGAAGAGGCCTTCAGGGAAAGCCTTGCCAGCCGCAGAAGAAGAAGTTCTTGAAGGCCTCTGACAACGAAAAGGAGGTCAGGAGTGAAGTGCTCAAGTGAGGTGAATTATACTTCCCCTGAAAATAAGACCTGGTGCCTTTTTTTGGTGTCAAAAAATATAAGGCAGGGTCTTATTTTGGGGCAAACATGGTAACAGTTAACCATAGCCATGGTTTGGATATGTCTTGCTCGTTCCATTGTGGGATTGCTTGGCGTGAGGACTTTAAACCAAATAGAATATTATAGAAGAAGAAAGATTCCAAAGGATCTTTGCATAAACCTGACATTCATCCATACAGATAAATATCTCAGTAGTTCCAGTGCAGTGTCTCAGTTCTGCTTTTCCCAACTGGACATCCTGCAGTAGGGCAGGGACTACAATTCCCAGAGACCTTTGCCTGCTTGCAGTCCCATCCTTTTTCACCTAGAACACGCTTGTATGCAAAAGGGAGAATATTGACAAGTGTACATTGTCACCCAATAGAGTGATGTTGCTATACAGGTCTCAGACAGGCAGTCCTTGACTTGTGACCATTTGTTTCACAATCTCTTTGCAGTTACGACGGCACTGAAAGAAGTGATTTATGACCAGTCCTAACAGTTAATACCCAATTGCAACATCTCCACGATCGTGTGATCAAAATTCGGGCACTTGGCCACTGCTATGTATTTACAATGGTTGCAGTATTACTCATCTCAGACATGTTCATGGTGCATGATGTAGCTGTTATGGTATCAACCAACTCATGTGAGAAGAGTGAGAAGTGCCTGCAGCTTCATTTTTTAAAAAAAGGACTGAATTGAGAGAGAGAGAGATTTCCTGACCAGTGCTGGAAGTTTTTTTCTATCCCTTCTAAGATTGACCACAAAGATATTCAGGATGTAAGTATGAAACAAGTTGGGAATTGATAAATGAGAATATTCGTAGCCTGGGACTGAACTGTGGGGTCTATGGGTGCTCTCTGAGCTTTATGGCACAGTGGTTAGAGGGCAGTAGTGCAAACTACTTCAGCTGATAGATCGATCTGCAACCTGGCAGATCGAATCCCACCAGACTCAAGGTTGACTCAGCCTTCCATCCTTCTGAGATGGGTAAAATGAGGACCCAGATTGTTGGGGGCTAGAGGCTGACTCTGTAAACTGCTTCAAGTGGGCTGTGAAGCACTATAAAGTGGTATATAAGTGCTATTGCTATTATTGCTTTCTTGCAGACCTTTCATTACCATACTAGGTAACACAATCAGTGCTGCTGATGTTACTTAATTTGGTAATGAAACACCTGCAAGAAAACAACCAAGCTCAGATCTCAAAAGATCTCAAAGTTTGGAATCTTTTCTCCCGAGTATCAAAACATAAGAGCCATGAACTGTCCAATCTTAGCATCTGATGGATACAAAGATAGACTAAATTTTTGTGGACATTCACATGTAGGGCATCAGATCGACCATCGTAGAAACCACTGTTTAGAGCAGGGGTCTTCACACTTGGCAAGTTTAAGACTGGTAGATTTCAACTCCCAGAATTCCTGAGCTAACATGACTGGAGGAGGAATTCTGGGAGTTGAAGTCCACAAGTCTTCAAGCTTGCCAAGTTTGAAGACCCCTGGTTTAGAGGCACACCATCTCTGATATCATAAATCTTGTCTAGTAGCTGTTGATAGTCATCTCCTCTATGAATCATCCATCTTGGGTATGTCTAGTTTAGGGAAAAGAAGGATAAGGAGTGACCTGGTAGCAGGGTTCCAATATTTGAGGGGCTGCCACAAAGAAGAGGGAGTCAACTTATTTTCCAAAGCACCAGAGGGCAAGACAAGGAAACAAAATGGATGGAAACTAATCAAGAAGAGAAGCAACCTAGAACTAAGGAGAAATTTCCTGACAGGGGGAACATTTAATCAGTGGAACAGCTTGCCTCCAGAAAAAGGGACTGGACAGCCACTTGTCTGGAATAGTGACAGGGTCTCCTGCTTGGGCAATAGCAATAGCATTTATATATTGCTTCACAGTGCTTTACAGCCCTCTCTAAGCAGTTTACAGAGGCAGCATATTTGTCCCCAACAATCTGGTCCTAATTTTACCGACCTCGGAAGGATGGAAGGCTGAGTCAACTTTGAGCCTGACATTTGAATTGCCAATTTGCAGGCAGCCAGCAGTCAGCAGAAGTAGCCCACAGTGATGCACTCTAACCACTGTGCCCCCAGGACGCAAGGGGTTGGATTAGAAACCTCCATCAAGGTTCCTTCCAACTCTGACATTTCTGAAATCTCAGCTGTCAGTTGTGTCTTGTACTTGTGATTTCTGTAATTTGATTTCACTTTTGTGTGAAAAAAAAAAATTGCCCCTTGGTCTGTTCTCATTCTCTCCACCCCCCTTCTTAGTTTGATGGGGAGAGCACACCGATTTGGGGGGAACTCACTGAGACAAGTGATATTCTGAAGAAATAGCATTAGAGAGAGGGATACAAGAATGTAGATAGGTGTGATGATGCCAAGCAGAAGGCACTTTCTGAATGCAAGAGAACTTATTGACAGACAGACAGACAAACATGCCAATACCTACTGCAAAACCAGTCCTCTAGCTTAAAAAACCATCCTCTAGCTTCAACCATGATGGCAGTATTTTAGCCCACGGAGACAGATAACTACGCAGCACAGATGAATGCTATTTAACCTGAGTTACCACAGTGGAGCCAGAGTAGGGTGTTTTTTCCCCTTAGAATTAAATAGACATGCTGCAGACACATCTCCTGATTACTGAATGAACCCATTTTAAGGATGCACAAACTGGCCTCATCACTAAACAGTTTAGGTTTGCAGAAGCCACTTACTCTCATCCTTCTCGAAGGTAAAATTAACCTTGCACCGTAAGACTGGTGGGTTTGGAAGAGCGATGTGTGTATGCTTTGCGTATCAAAATAAACAGGCAAGTTTGGTATGGTTTGTGGATGCAGCCTTGTAGGTCTTGTGAACCCACCTGATTAACCTAGTTGTCTGAATGTTGCCATCGATGGCCAATAAACAAGCTATGAAAACAATCCCTGCTTTTCTTCTGGATCAACCACTGAATATCCAGAAAGGAAAATTCCTCTGGATTTGGATGATGCCTTTGAATACGCTGCAAAGGGCATGTGCACAAATGAATCCACGAGAGAGAAGAAAATCTTGAAGGGAAGGGGTTTTTTCCTCTCTCAAATGAGAAATGTTGAGGGATGGTTGCTGTTGAGTTCAATTAAGCTATCACTATTAAGATTTTTTACACAGAACTTGCCTCTCCTGTTAAAACCTTTCACGCTCTCTGGTTTTCCATTCATAACTGAGAAGCTGTTCTCATAACCAAATTCTTTAAGTCCTCTTTGCTGCCCACCCCCTCAGTTTTGGAATTCCATCACTAAGAAGAGATTTACACAGCAAGTCAATGTCTTTTTTTTTTTTAAAGACCTCTAATCTTAGGCCGCTTTTTAATATTGTTGTTGTTCTGTTACCTTATTAATTGCATAAGGATTATCCAATCTGTCTGCATGTTGGCGATCTTAATGCCTTTTGCAAGCCGCACTAAGAAGGCTTGGGGGTTTGAAGAATGGGATATTAAAGTGTAAGTCATTTACACTCATGCATAACCCTATGCAATTATCTACACTACAGGTTTTCCTTCTTCACCTCCCCGGGCAAACTTTCTGCAACTGTTTCTCGGACTCTGCTGGGCTCATTCCACACACGTCAACAGCGTAGAGTTACTCCAAGTAACTCAGAGATAACTCCTGAGAGAAAAGAACCAGCTATTTGCAATTCCAGAGCAGCCAGAGAAGGAGGTTGGTGTCTAATAAGTTAGGAGGCACATGTCAATAAGAAATTGCATACAATACTTCCAATTGGCATGGAATAGATACTTCCTTCATCAGACAATGCCAGAGTTAGAGCAGACCTTTTCCGGGTGGTTTACCTATAACATACACACATCTTGCAAAGCCAACCTTTTCTTTCGCACGCCCTTATTTTCACTGGAGAAGAATCGGCTGTCGTCCGCCCAGCTCTCCCTTGGTTGCCCACTAAATAACCATGCTAGGCTAGGACCTCAGCTCAGCTCGGAAGTACGATTCAAAGCTCCCTTTCTTCCTTCTTCCTTTCTTTTTGCACCCCGGAGTAGAAAAGAAGAGTTTACCAAGCTTGTTCATCGTCTGGGGTTCTCCGTGCGCCCTCATCCCCGCCCTTCCTTTCGCCTTTTCCTGCTTCTGGGATGGCAATTGATGTTGGGGAGACGTGGGGGGCGGGGGGCGGGGGGCGAAGAGACTGAAGGTCTGCTAAGGAGAACGGTTCCTTGGCAACCGCGAGCCNGATGGCAATTGATGTTGGGGAGACGTGGGGGGCGGGGGGCGGGGGGCGAAGAGACTGAAGGTCTGCTAAGGAGAACGGTTCCTTGGCAACCGCGAGCCTGCCCTAGCATGCTAATTGCGCCGGGCTTCGGGCCGTAGCTGGCGATGCCGGGTGAGGTGGGAGGGCGGAGAGGGAGAAAGCGAAGGAAGGAGAAAACAACCGACGAACTGCTTGGAGAGGAGCTGTGGGGCCATGCAGTCCCGCGAAAGCCAACCGTGCAATCGTCACTGTCCAAGACCTGCTGTTCCCACGCCAGGAGGATCCAGGCAGGAAGCAGGAAACCCAACTGAGCTCGACTGGAGCGCATCCCGCCCACAAACACACACACACACACACACACACACACACAGATGATCCCCCTCAGGTGTTCGATTCCTTGCTACCAACTCCCCCCCCCCATTCTCACAGGGAGCCCCCAGCCTCTCCGTCCGCCTTCGCCTCTCAGCAGTCCTTAGGCGTGGCTGGTTCCGGTCCACGGGAAAACGCCAGGGTCCACCTTCCTCCCCAGCCGCTTTTCCACAAAGACGGAAGCCAGTCTTACCGATGGGGTTTGGAGCCAATACATGGCCGCATAATCGACGGGGGCAATTTAGGATGGAAGTAAACCGTGCTCTCGAGAACCGCAAACATTGGCAGCAAAACTCATGGCGCGGCAAACTGGTAGCGCATAACCGGGAGCGGTGGATGACCCGACGGCCCGCTTTTTTCTGGGGTGGCGGCGGCGATTGGGCGGCGGCGGCGGGTTGATGCTGCTTGTTTGCCCGCGAATGCCAGGAGTAGGTTTGAAGAAAAAACGAGGCGGGGCCCCCCGCGAGCAGCCGCAATCTTTCACAGCACAGCCCATCACCACACACACACACACAACCGCCAGCCTCCAAGGAAGCGCGCTGGCTCGCTGTCTCCTCCCCGCTTCGGTTCCTTCCGCCCCCCTCCCCAGCTCTTACCCCCCCCCGCATGACAAGCTGGCGTCCCCTTCCGGGCGCTTTGGGGCTAGACGCTGACGTTCGCCCACGTCACTGCTGCTCGCGCAGAGTGGCGGGGAAGGGCGACAAGAGAGAGGCGGGTCGGTTTGACGGCCGCAACGGCGCGTTCGCTCAGGCACTTTGACCGCGGCGAACGCCGGCGCGCCGGGTTCGCTTTCAGCACACCAGCGGAGAGCGCCGGCGGCCTTGCGAGCCGGGTTGTGGGAATTGCAGCACCTTGGGATTCGTTGGGTCAGTTTCACCAAGCCTCAACATTGGGAAATACCGCCGGGGTCCTGAAAGTGGCTTTTGAAAGGGGCTTTGATCTCCTCCCGCCTCTTTCCTCTGCCACTCACCAGATTCATTCTTCATTCAGCTCATGAAACGGGGTGATGGCCCGACAGGAGAAGATGCTAGCCCGCCCCCCGCCCCCTCCCCCCGCCCCCCAAGAAGACATTAGAATGATTGAACAGACGCACAGCAACTTTCCTCCGAACTGATCTTTCCTTTTTCGACTTTTGAGGGGTTGTTTCCAATGCGTCTAGACCTCCCAGGTCAAGTGGAAACAAGATCATTGCAATGCATAACAATGCATGCTGCCATGCCCCCAAAAGCAAGAAATACTGCATGGAGCGTGCATAGGATGTACCACACGTTCTTCTTGTGGTGGCTTTTTACTTATTTATACCAGCTAGTAATTGGGCTGGAAAGTCATCCCCATTCTCTTCTCCTTGCTCCAACATCTTAACGCAACACTTGAATCAATTTATCAGAATTTTCTGGTCCAGAGACAGTGACACACCAGTCCTTTCTAATAATATTAGCAAGAAAGACAAGACATACACCGAAGGCCTAAAGATCAAATCCAATGAGTAAAAGCTTTTGTCACCTGGAGGAGAAATGCCGAGGAGATGATACGACTGCCATCTTCAAGTGCCACTTGAAAGAATGTGCAGTGTTTTCTCTAACTCTTGGTTAGCAACCAGACTAATTGGTTCAAAATATGTGTTCACATGCCATGGTTGCTAATGACTAACTGAATGACAGTGTGTTGAAGTTCAGTTTCCTAGGGTTGCATTACAACAGACTTATAAACCAATCCCCAGATAGGCTTGCTTCACACAGCCAGCTAAGATGTGGTTTAGGATATCATGCATTCTCAAAGTTTAAACAAAGATGTCTAAAAGTTAGGCGCCTGTCAAGACTGACTTGAACTTTCACCTATATTCCACTTTGCTGGCAGTTTGACAAAGAATAGAAGGTGGGCGTCAATTGGAATGCAAGGGTGTGGGGAATGGCATCCAAGCATTGTTGGTTCCCATGAAACAATGCTCCCCCTCAAGGACACCCTGAGAAGATGTCCCAGCATGGCCAGCCAGTTCCCATAATAAAATGAACAGAGGGGATTGGTGGACATAATGGACTGTGGGTGGCCCATGGTGAAAAGGGAGGGTGGGGAATGAACTATGCATGCTTTTGTGTAGGAAGCCCAGAGTTGGCTTCACTTCTTCTGTGCCGATGTGGATTTATTCAGTAAAATTTATACTCTTTGTATAATAATGTCCCAGGAGATTCTTTTTCCACATTCGCCAACTGGACAGTTGACATTACCAATAAAGAAGAATACTTGTAGCTCAGGATTGAAATATGGGGGGTGGTCCCTGGTGCTCTCTGAGCTTGGTTCTTTTCTTGCAGATGTTTCATTACCCAAATTAGGTAACATCATCTATCAACATAACACTGATGATGTTACCTAGTTTGGGTAATGAAATGTCTGCAAGAAAAGAACCAAACTCAGAGAGCACCAAGTGTTGTGGCCTGCCAGCTGCCCACAGAGCTGGCAGCAGACTCGGACAATGAGGAGGTTAGGGAGGAACTTAGATCAGTCCTGGAGTCTGGGGAAGGCTCTGATGGATGGTCTGCATCAGAGGCAGAGAGAGAGCCAGGGCCATCTGACATTTATTAGATGCCTTCAGAGTCAGAGATAAGTGGGGAAGAAGAACAGCTGGAGCCTGTTCCAGATGTGTTTATGTGCAGAGCTGCCAGGAGAAGGGAACAACCAAGGAACAGGGGTCGACTCAGAAGAAAAGGCACAAGTGGGCACTGAATGGCCCCTCCCATAGGGAATAAATCGAAGCAAAAGGGTGTTTACAGGAGACAATTAGTTCACTTATTATTGTGAAGATTTGCTGATCTGAGTTCGTGCCTCACAGAGACTCTTTGCCAAGTATTTCCTTTTACAGCTTTGCAACTAGAAGCTCTCGGCCTGGCAACTATCCAAGGACTGATAAGGTCTGTTCTTGAACTTAAACCTGGGAAGGATTATTGCTGGGACTTTTCTGGGTGTGAATGCCAGGAATTAACATTAATTCATTAATGTTAACTAACTAAATGTTAATTAACTAATTAGTTATTAGTTAATTAACTAATGTGATTAGTTAATTAACTAAATGAAAAAGGGAGGTTTTTTCGGGACCAGGAGTCTGTTTTGTGATTCTGTTCAGCCTGGGTCAGAACACCAAGTACCCCTCAAAGATTAGGTAGATCAGTGCTATGGTACAAAGCCCTACAGTCTGAGAAACTAGTGAATGCACCTTTAGTAGCAGTTTTTAAGCAGAAGTTGGGTAACCACTTTTCAGGAATGGGATGTGTTTTTCCCCCACTACATGAGTAATGGTCTCTCATAGACTACATGGCTTTTGTGTTCCTGTTAAACTCTCGGATCTTCTGGGAAGGAAATCTACTAGATCTCAGATTCCAAAGAATCTCAGCAACGTTTGTACCAAAAACAAGGACAGGTAAGAAATCACCAATTCTTTATAGGCATCTCCCCTTGATTTCTTTTCTGTGGCACAAAGCTTTACTCATGGGATTGGCACAAGGTGAAGAGGGTATGGTGCCCATTGTATTGCTCACTAATCTAGATCCCCAATATTGCCAGAAAGGGCATTGTTTCCACCATAATAACTTACATTTCTGATTACTTGTCAGAGAAGGCAATGAAGAGGAGGATATTTAGACCACGCTGGGTCTTAAAATAGAGGGGAAAGATACTTTCAAACCTGTTCAGTAGGAGGAGAAAGGGTTTCCAGAGCAACTGACTGCAAAAAAAGCTTTAATGTTTTCCAAAAGTTTGGGAAAGGCTACACTTCGTATCCCAGGCCTGCTGCTAGTTAGCGTTTATACACAACCAGCTTGGTGATCTGATGACAATCAAGCCAAAGCTTGCTGGATTTCCTCTCTCTTCTCATCTTTTCTACTATCTTCTCCTATTGGTATCTTATATTACCTTGTTGTTTGTATGCATACTGAAAGCTTCTGCATCAGAGAAAAATACCTTGTGTGTGCAATAACACTTGGCCCGTAAAGTATTATTCTGTGCTGTTCTGTTTTGCTCTACTCTACTCTATATTCTATTCCACTCCACTCCACTCCATCTACTCCACTCCACTCTACTCTACTCTAGTCTACTCTATATTCTATTCCATTCCATTCCGCTCCGCTCCGCTCCGCTCCACTCCATCCACTCCACTCCTCTACTCTACTCTACTCTACTCTACTCTACTCTACTCTACTCCACTCCAGTCTATATTCTATTCCACTCCACTCCACTTCACTCCAGTCTATATTCTATTCCACTCCACTCCACTCTACTCCACTCTACTCTACTCTACTCTACTCTATATTCTATTCCATTCCACTCCACTCCCATTCCATTTCATTCTATTATTCTTATCTATTTTTTGAAGTTCTGGCCATTAGATGAATTGCAAATGACTGAATCAGTCCTGCTACAGAACACACTTAACCATTTCCTCTAGAAACCCATTGCATTTGCCTAATATGCTACACTTGGTAATACTAACCTTAGTCTGTTTATTTGCAAGCTAGATAAATTAATCAGATAAATTAATAGATAAGTAGATAAATTAACTCAGTGATTTAGGAAGCATGCAAGTCATGTGAACGCAACCAGTGCTCTGCTAGCTGTCAATTGGCTTGTCTTTCTATAAGAGGAGCTTCCCATGAATTTCCCCCTCTGTGAATCTAGGATGCACTGCAGCATGAAATTATCAAATTCACAAGAATCAATCTTTTAATCATTTATCTACAGCACAACTTTCTAGTGGTCACCATTGCTTAGAGGTGCGTATGTCAACAGCTGCTCATGGGGGAAGTCGGGAGTGGAGAGACCATACACTCAATGACAAAATAATGTTTTCTATTGCAACCATCAATAAATCTGAGAATTTTTTTTCTAATCCAAAAAGAGAACAAAGAATTCTTCACAACCCATAGAGTCATAAACAAAGCAAGGGGGCCTCTGAATAAGAGAAATATCAGTGTTATTTCCCCATTTTGCTAGCTTTTCGTGCTATTTAACTCTTGCTCATGTTATACCATGTGCCAATTTGCTGTCATGGAAAAAATAGCAATCAACATTAATATGAATTAATATGAAGACCCGAAATAAAATACCCTTAAAAAAGTGATTAGAGCAGGGGTGTCAAACTCAAGGCTCATGGCCTGGATGTGGCCCATGCGGTGCTTAGATTTGTCCCAGGGGCTGCCCTGGAAATAGCAAAGGACTGGCCAACATTGGCAGAGGGCTGTATGAAGCCATCAAAACTGAAAACAGGGCCCCAAGCTCCATTTTTGCTGGCAGAGAGCTGTGATGACCCAGGGTGTGGCACAAAAGCAACAAAGTCACAAAAGTAGGTAAAGTTCCCTTTAATACCTCCATCTTGACCCCCAATATCCAGTTATCATTGGTTGGAGAAAAAATTCTCCCAAGAATAGTTTTTAAAGGGAAGAAATTCCTTCCAAACCCAAAGTACATATAAGTTAGAAATAAAAACCAACACAAACCACACTGCAGCAATTAACGAGACAGGGCAGGATAAGGAATTGAAGACTTCAAAAGATATGAAACACACACAGTTGGGAGGATGCCAGAACTCAGATAAGACTTGACAAACCAAAATAATTCATCGCTTTGTTTTAGCTGTGCAATAGTTTGCCTTTTAAACAATTTTCTCCAGCTGGCAGCCAATGAAGGGATCAGGGCCCTTTCCTCCTCTGTAAACCACACAACTCAACATTAGCTCCCTTATCCATTCCTCCGCTGCGTGCCCTAAGGATGAAGAGGGGGTGGGCTGGGTCTCCTCTGTATGCCCCAGCCGGACTGTGCCTTCCCCTGTTTTCCTCCACACTCAGCAGAGCCCACACTCTCTCTCCCTGTCACCTCTTCCCGTCGAAATCAGATTCCAACAGGGGCTAGGACAGAGACATTCAAACAAATTAAAATCAAAAACAAAAGGAGAATGTTTCCCTTTTGCATTTTGAGCTGGAAGAAGGGCACAGGAAAGGGAAAGAGGAAAAGACCAGAAAAGAAGGGAAGATGGGAAGAGAGCAAGGAAGGAAAAAATAAGGAAAGAGGGGAGGGATGAAGAAAGGGAGAATGAAGAGGGAAGGAGAAGGAAGGAAGGAAGGAAGGAAGGAAGGAAGGAAGGAAGGAAGGAAGGAAGGAAGGAAGATTTTAATAAGAGTGAGAGAGGGTCTGAGGGAAGTCCTGTCTTTGGCACTTGGCCACCACAGATGCCCCTGACACGAGTGATGTTGAGCTGGCCATACCCGACCTGGCTACCCCCACCCTGCCACACCTACCCCGCCATGCCCAGCCACCCGAGGTCAAACACAATCCTGATGTGGCCCTCAATGAAATTGAGTTGGACTGAATAACGGGAAGCGACCTTCCTATACTCTTCTCTCCTGTCCTTACCACTCTCTATATGGACTTTCCACTGTAGTCCATGTGATCGCAAGGGGTCAGATATGATTTAGCAAAGGAACAACAACAAAACCGTGATTCCTGAGCCCTCAGGAAAAGGACTGAGACCACAACAATAAAGTGACAAACAATTATATGGCAAATAGGAAAGATGCATCAAGAATTAATTACACAACATTGCCTAGACAGGAAACGCCTTGAAGTCTACAATAAGGAAACCGCCAGACCTAAAGCTTGAGGCTGGTGCCTTAATCTTGTTATTAACCCTGATCTACATCTTTTTTTCTTTTAACTATTATTTCAAGATGACAATTTTGCATGCTTCTTCCCCAAAATGCAAGCCTGCCTCTTATTATTACCCTACTTGCCTTGTTATTTGGGGGGTCACTTTCAACTGAATCAGAGTTTCAAAGAGCATCTCAAATCCCGATAACTTTCTTTCTATGCAATTTTCTGCTGAAACAGGAAACCGGATTGAAACATCAAAAACAAAACTTTTACGTTGTGATGACCCGGGGCGTGGCACAAAAGCAACAAAGTCACAAAAATAGGTAAAGTCCCTTTAATTCATCCAACTTGGCCCCCAGTGTCCAGTGATCATCGGCTGGAGAAAAAACTCTCCCAAGAACAGTTTTTAAAGGGAAGAAATTTAGTCGGAACCCAAAGTACATCTAAATTATAAATAAAAACCAACAGAAAACATGCTGCAGCAATTAATGAGACAGGGCAGGATAAGGAATTGCAGACTTCAAAAGATAATGAAACACACACAGTTGGGAGGATGCCAGAACTCAGATAAGACTTGACAGACAAAGATAATGCACTCTTTGCTTCCAGCAAGGTGCTGTGCATAAATGTCTTTTTTAAATCCTATTTTCCCAGCTGCAGCTAATGAAGGGAATCAGGGCCTTTTTCTCACCCATAACCCACATTGCTCCCTTATCCATTCCTAGGATGGATAAGAGGGTGGGCCTGGGTCTTCCTCTGAATGCCCAGGCAGATTGTGCCCTTCCCCAGTTTCTTCCACAGCCACCAGAGCCACACTCCCACTCCCTGTCAGCTGTTCAACCTCCCCCTCAGAATCAGATTCCAACAGGGGCATGACAAACGTTTTTATTTTATTTTTTAAAAAAACTTACTCATAAAGAATGTTAAACAGATAAAGGAACCTTTTTGAGTTAAGTACAAGTAAATTGTATCAATAATATTTCTCTGTGTTTGTGTGTGTGTGTGTTTGCTTGTTTATGAGGACAACAGTAGAATCTGCATCAATGCATTGTTTGGATTAATTTATTTATGATTAATTTGATTAAGTTAAGCGAGTTTTGCCCCATTGTATGACCATTTTGGCTACAGTTGTGAAATGAATCACTGCAGTCATTAAGTGAGTCACATGGTTGTTAAGTGAATCTGGCTTCCCCCTTGCTAGTAAGAAGGTCATAAAAGGGGACCATATGATTCCAGGACACTGTTACCATCATATATATGAGACAGTTGCCAAGTGCCCGAAATTTGATCAGATGATCGTGGGGATGATACAGTGATTAGACATGTGAAAAACCATCATAAATCACTTTTTTTTCCGGTGCCATTGTAACTTTTGAATGGTCACTAAATGAACTGTTGTAAGTCAAGGACTACCTGTCCTTTACAGAGAAGATTGCAAGGACACAAAAGAGTTGCCTTAAAAGTACCAGTTTATTCATGTCAGAAGCATCACAGTTAAAATAAGGCATACTATGTGGCATAAAATTTAAAATATAAAATACAAGATTAAAATATCTTGTAAAGTTAAACAAATTGTCATGCCCCTGTCAGAATCTGGTTTGGAGGGGGAGGCTGAGCAGCTGACAGGGAGTGGGAGTGTGGCTCCATTGGCTGGGGAAGAAACTGGGGAAGGGCAAAGTCCGGCTGGGCAGAGCAGGAAAAGATAGAACAAGGGAATTTGTAGGAAGACCCAGGCCCATCCCCTCTTCATCCTAGGGCATGCAGGGAGGAACAGAGAAGGGAGTAACGTGCGTTGCGTGACTTACAGGGGAGGAAAGGGCCCTGATTCCCTTCATTAGCTGAAAGCTCCATGGTGAATTTGTGCTCCGTTTTGTTTTGAACGAGTAATTGGACATTTAGTCATTGGCAGCATTTCAAAGAAAATAAAGGTGGGTGCTTATCAGACTTATCCCAAAGGACTTTGGCAAACTTTCATTGGACTATTTACAAACTGATTGAGATTCATTATGGGCTGTGAATAGGTGGGATTCTACTAGTTCACACCTATTCACTAAAACTGGTTGTTAACAGTCTAAGCATTTCGGAGAACCGGTTGTTAGAAAAATTACTGGCCTAATCCTGTAAGGAAGGCAGGAAGGAAACATTCTGGTGTTGCTTACAGAAACTGCCTCTCTGTTAACCCTTATTACATTCTTGGCAGGACTAGACTTCCTGTCTCTGGAACTTCTCTGGAGTTTTTTCCCCCTTGCTTTGCTGGTACTTTGCTTGTGTGGAGTGACCACTCAAAGTTATAATGGCACTGACTTATGACCATTTTTCACACTTACAACTGTTGCAGCATCCCCACAGTCATGAGAGGCCAGGCAAGGAGTGATATTGAGTTGGCCATAGCCAGCCAATAACATGGCCACCAAGCTACGCCACCAACTAAGTCACGCCCACAGAACCGTTTGTTAAAAAATTTGAATCCCACCCCTGGCTGTGAATTACTAAAATTCACAGCCATTGAAATAAAGAAAAAAAGGTTTTGGGATTAATGTGTGTTTGTTAGTTTCTCAATAAAGCTTGGTCAGAACACAGATATACCTATGTGTCAGTGGTGGGATTCAAAAAGTTTTGCTACTGGTTCTGTGAGCATGGCTTGGTGGGTGTGGCAGGGGAGATACTCTAAAACCTCCAGTCAGAGGTGGTATTTGTATAGTCCTCCAAACTACTCAAAATTTCTGCTACCGCTTCTCCAGAACTGGTCAGAACCTGCTGAATATCACCTCTGCTATGTGTTGTTGCCTGCATGTCACCACAATCACAAAGGGCAGAAGCCAATGAAGAGCCCTGTTTGTTCAGAGTGTCTCAGGATCTTCTTGTACCTGTGTGCAGTTCAATTCAATGATTTCCATGCTTCCCAGCTTTTGCCAGACCTAAGTCCTCTGTTGATTCCATCCAATGTTGGGTCTTCATAGCTTTCCATAGGTCCTCTCTGCTTTTCAATTTTAACCTGAAGTTTTCCAGTGACCTAAGGAAGCTTTTTCCTGGATTTTAATGGCTGCAGGCAATCAAGAGGGTACTGTCTGGGCGTAGATGGTTTTTTATTGCGTTGCATGTAGAAGACAGTGCTATGTAGAAGACAGGTTGTTCTGTGGTTTCAAAGACAGGGCGAGAAACACTCAGTTTAATTTACAAAGGAGATTTTTGTCAGCCATCAAGGAAAAACATTCACTGTTCTTCCAGGAAATGCTTACAGTTGGCTTAAACTGTCATCCACAAAGAATCAGAGCCATACATTAAATTCTGTCTAAGTTGATTTATTGCTCAAGTCTATATGTAAGACTCTGGTCAACTGATAGTCAGTACTAAATTAACGGTAGATAAGAGTCAACAGAATTCAGGAGAGCTGGTGTCATGCCCCTGGTGGAGACTGACTCTGAGGGGGAGGAGGAATTACCAACAGGGAGTGGAAATGTGCCTCCGGAGGTTGTGGAAGAGGCTGGGGAAGGGCAGAGGCCAGCTGGGCAGTCATAGGAGGACCCAGTCCCATCCCCTCTCTATCCTAGAGCAAGCATGGAGGAGAGGATAAGGGAGAGAAGTGGTCTGCTGGAGAGGAGAAGGTCTTGATCTTGAGCTGCAGCTGTGACAACTGGATAAGAGGACGGACATGCGTACGGGCAAGTGCTGGAAACAAAGCATGGAAATATCTCTAGTTTATTGTTCCTTTCTGAGTTTGGCATCCTTCCCAGTGCATGTTCTGATATCTGTGGAGGTCCTCAAGCCCTTATCTTGCCTGGTTTGTGTTGTTTTTTACTCTTTATAACTTAAACGGCATTTTCTCCTTCTTGTAACTAATTGTGTGGGAGTTTTTTCTCTCCAGTCAAGGATATTTGGAGCTTGGAAGCAAAGTGAAGGTATAAAAGGGGCTTCACCTATTTTTTGTGACTGTGTTTATTTTGTATCCCACCCTAGGTCATCACAGCTGGATTTGGAACATTTGTGGATACTTAATGATTCTATACTGAGTCCTCTCTTGACTCCAGCTCCAGTCTATGCCTCTTTTCCCACATAAACTCATTCATAACTTTATTAATAATATGTTCAGTTGTCTTTCAATAAGCACGTAGCTGTTTCCTAAAAAAACTCTTCAGAATACAGCTACTTTTGTCAAGAAATTCTTTTCTTGTTGCATTCTTGTTAATGCCTTACTCTGACCACAAGAAGAACATAAGAAGAAAAAAAGTTGATGTACGTCTCGAAATTCAAATGAAAAAATGCTGATCTTCATCTGCTATCTGCCACAATTGGGGTTTGTTGAATTTCACTTCTGTTGACCCAAGAACCTCATTCTTTTAACAATAAACCAAAACCAGTGTTCTCATAAAATCATCCCTGGGGAATAAGAAATAGAGATTGGCAAATAGATGCTCAAAGGTCTTGATCTAATTTTAGCAATTGCTTCCAGGCACGTAATCTGGATGTTCTTTGGAAATAATGTGAATGTTGTTCTCAAGTTAGATTTGGAGGTGGGGTGTAGGCTCATGTACTGGCAAATTCAGCTGGGGATTTTTTTCTTTTAGGAATAATACCAGAAGGATATAGGAAGGATTTAATATTTCTAATAATACATGTGTGGACGGCGGCTAGAATAATATATGCACAATACTGGAAGAAGGAAAGCATACCGCCAGAAACAGAGATAATAAGGGAAATTGTGGCTTATGCAGAATAGGACAGGCTAACCCTAGATTTAAAAAACAAGGGGGAATCTGAGTACTATGAAAGGTGGAATAAATTCTATCAGTGGTTGCATAGAAAAAGGCAAACCCTTGTCCAATAAAACAAACATGGACCAAAGGAAGCAGAAACCTTTTAATGATTCTTCCGAATCCCTGGTTAAAAGGCTGCTGCAAACTAAAGGCCCTGTCCCACTGCACTTCCGGATACAAAAAGGATGTAAAACGTTAAAAAAAGCTTGCCATCCATTGGAAAACGCGATGTATCCATTGTGTACTCACTGCATACGTGTTTCATGCGCTCTATCCCTCGAGCATCCGTCCACTGCGATTTCATCCGCGCAAGTAGTTTTGAGCTACACAAAACTTTGTGAATGGATGAACTTTCCGCCGTGTACAATGTAAATCCGTGACATACGAGCAACAAACATTCTATGTCATCTGTTTATCATCTGTTAAACGTCCGCTGTATCCTCTCTGCATCCTCTGGGCATCCTCGCAACTCACATCCACTGCAGCTGAAAACGGAAAGAGGGAGGAAAGAAAAGGTACATGGAACGTCTACACAGTGTTAGTAGCACGGAAATAGAAAGGATGCGCAGTGAACGGTTTGCATCCGATATAGATCCGTGCGGCATCCCCTTTCTTTCCTTTAGGCATATGTAATGCATCCGCTTCATCCGCTATGCGTCCGCTTCGCAATTATCCCCCAGAACCCCTTCGGAGGTGTCATCCACTTCCATCTGCTAGGCTTCCTATGAACATCCGTTTAACATCCCCGCTACATACTACCCACGTCCGTTCTTTTCTGTTCTGTTTATGCAAATTTTTGCCACTTTTTGGAGCGGATGACAACGGATGGAGCCACCCCCAAAATTTTGCTCGTCCGCTGTGTCCTTTATGCATACGTTTTGCTTCCGTCGGCCAGTGGGACCAGGCCTCAATTAACTTTGATCAGCACAAGCTTTTCCCAAAACTGTGCAAGACTGCCAAGAATAACAGATAAAAAATATTTCACAACACAAGAGTCTACAAATACCAACTTAAGATACCGTAATGTCCACGAGGCTGGAGGTTCAAAACATCTTTGCTTCCTGCAAAGCATGTTCGCTTCACAGCTGGCTTTTATCTTCTTGAAGGAGGGGCCATTATCTTGCAGCCTTACTCCTGAGTTGCCCGTACTGCTGCAGCTGCTCTTTCCTGTGAGCAATTTGCGTGCATGTGCACTTGCCACAGGCTCCTCAGGAACCTCCTCATCACTGCTGCCAGCCCCCACAATCTCTGAAGGCAGCAGTCTATTTCCTCATGGTCCTGGCCCCTCATCTGAGTCCTTGCTCTCCTCAGCCGTCCGTTCCTGCTACCAGCTAACCACAAAAGCAAGATTGGAACGTAAGTAGTCAGAATGAACAGAATAAATAGTAAATAATGTGTCAAACAAGATGATTGTAAATGGTGAAGTAAAATTTATATATGTATAACAATTGTAGTGCCAAAATGGATGCACTGTGTTGTATTCTTATAATTAAAAAAAAGGAATATAGAACATGCATCACTGATTCCTTGTCTCTATCCTACATGTACAAAGAGTTTTATGTTCTACTTATCATAGCTTCAGGAATATACTAGTGAATTTTCAGTTATAAGCTAAAAGGACTGAAAGTAAATGTCTATGGCAGTGGTGGCTAACCTTTTCAGGCTCCTGTGCCAAAAATTCTGTGCGCGCTTGCATGCTCACGCTCATGTGCCAGCACCCAGAAGGCAATGCACACATACACCTCTGCCCCTACGCATGTGCGCACAATCCTCAACACACCCAGCCACACACACACCACCACCCCTTACCTGCACTGTACCTCACAGCTGATTTTCAGCCAGTTTGAGCATTTTTCGGGCCTCTCAGAGGCTTCAGGAAGGCTTCTTGCAGGCTTCTGCAGGCTGAAAACTAGCCCATTTTGTAACTTTTGGCATTTTCAGAAAAATAGGGAAGTGACAAAACAGGGCTAGTTTTTGGCCTGGCAAAGCCTGCAGAAGCTTTCCTCAAGCCTTTGGAGGCTGAAAAAGGCCTCAAACTGGCCAAAAATCAGCTGTGAGGTGCAGTGCAGGTAAGGGGTGGTGTGTGTGTGTGTGTGGCTGGGTTGTGAGGATTGTGCGCACATGCGTAGGGGTCATGAGGTGTAACGGTGTGTGAGGTGTATGTGTGCATTGCCTTCTGGGTGCTGGCACATGAGCGTGAGCATGCAAGCGCGCACAGAATTTTTGGCACAGTAAGTTTGCCTTCAGCTTGCATGCTGGCACCAATGGCTCTGTGTGCCACCTATGGCACACATGCCAAGGTTCGCCATCATGGGTCGATGGAGCTTCCCAGTCATCCAAGTCATGGTTGTCCCAAACTCAGCATGACCAACTTGCAATGATCAACTCTCCACGGCCAACTCTCCATGGGACAACTGGCTGCGGGACTACTCGACAATTCATTGTAATCGTTTAAAATAATTTTAAAATTATTTTAATTTTTGTCATTCACATTTCATTTTGTCCTTCCTTTGGCAACCTTTCTTTAGTAATTCTATTCCACTATTTCTTTGATATTAGTGCAACTTTTGTCCCGTGGCAACTTGGCCATGGTGAGTTGGCCGTGGTGAGTTGTCGTAGACTCATCCCAAAGATTGTCTCAAGACAATGTCTATACTCTGATTAGACTTAGAATAACTTTATTGTCACTTGGAATGTACACTAATCGGCATACATTAAAATAAAATTTTGTTGCATTCATCTCTGAAAAGGCCACCACCTCCAATATACACTACATCAACACAACAAAATAAATGCATAAATACAAATTATGCATATTCCCACATATATTATGATATGACACAGAGAAACAGCTTGGTTGGGATGTATACATGCACATGGTGAGAAAAATGAATCTTGTGAGTTTGCTCGATGGTTGGCATAGGTAACAAAGCCAGAAATAGTTTGAAACCTCCTCCCAGAGGGGAGCAAGAGAAACAGATAATAGAGTGAGTATGTGGGGTCTCTTATCAATGCTTTGAGCTCTAAGCACATAGTGATAAGCAGCATCCTGATGAACAGGAAGTGAGCTTCCTATACTCTTCTCCACTGTCTTTACCACTCTCTATATGGACTTTCTATTTGAGGCACTGCTGCCACCTGATTCTGTTTACTCTCTGATTCAGGGAACTCTGAGGATACAGATAAACCCTCAAATGGCCTCACGCCTCTCAGAGAGCTAACGACCAGATGACTGCAAAGAATATAAATCCTTTTCCTCTCCAACAGTCAGTTAAAACTAAAGAAGCTTCTTGGAGGAGAAGCGAAATGTTTTCAAAGGAAAAAAACAAAGAGAGCCCAGTTGCTTTTTAGGAAAAAGGACCTTTGGGACAAATGAAAGTAAACCTGTCTCATGCTTGCATAGTTAATAACAATCAATGAAAACAGTAAAAGACACCTTTATGTCTATGCACTTTTTCATCCAGGACTCAGAATACACAAGGCTGCATGCACAATATTTATCTGAAACACCAACTCTTAGAAGGAAGGCCATCAAAAAAGATGGAAGCTGCACATCATCAAAACTGACCTCAGCCAGAGCATTGAACAACTCAAAGAAATAGTGCAAGACTGGAAAGTGAGGAGAGACCTGGACCACAGAATCTCCACAAGTCAGACACGACTGAATGGATTACCTCGTCATTATTATTGTGATGACCTGAGGTGTGGCACAAAGGCAACTTAGACAGACAATCAATAAGAGTCCCTTTAATAGCTCCAACTTTACCCCCAATGTCCAGGTTGCCTTCTGGCTCGAGAAAAACTCTCCCAGGAACAGCCTTTAACTCCAGGGAATCAAGTCCAAAACATGGTCAACACAAACTGTAGCTACAAGTACACTCAAGCCAAATTGAGGTAATTAGTCCGGCAGGGCAGGAGCAAGAATTCCAGACATGAAGGCACAACAAAACTCACACAGTTGGAAAGACGTCAGGAACACAGATAAGCAATGACAACACAAGATAGTCACGTTTGCTCCCAGCAGCTGCTGCAGTCAGCATTCAGTTCTCTTAAACGTTCATTCCCAGGTGTGGCTAATGAAGGGAATCAGGGCCCTTTCCTTCCCCGTAAGCCATGCAACCTCCATTGCTCTTTTCTCCATTCCTCTCTGTGTGCCCTAGGATGAAGAGAGGGTTCTTCCTCTGAAATCCCTCCCCCTTGTTCTACCTCTTTCCTGCTCTGCCCAGCCAGACTTTGCCCTTCCCCAGTTTCCTCCATAGCCAATGGAGACACACTCCCATTCCCTGTCAGCTGTCCAGCTTACTCCTCGGATTCAGACTCTGATAGGGGCATGACAATTATCATTATCACCACCAACAACTCTTAGACAGCTTTGGCCCAGTGTTTCTTAACCTTGGCTGCTGGAAGATAGGTGGATTTTAACTCCCAGAATTCCCCAGCCAGCCTGAGGAAATGGTAAATTCACCAGATGGACTTGGCTCTGCTTCAACTTTTCTCAACCTTGTGTGGACTGAAAAATGTGTGGACTTCAACTCCCAGAATTCCCCAGCCAGCTAAGATTGAAAAACACTGGACTAAGCTGGGTTCATTGTAACTTAAGACTTTTAAGACTTCGAATAACTTTTATTGTCACTTTGAAGGTACACAAATTGGCACACATTACAAATAAAATTTCATTGCATAGAGTTCTCAAAACTTCATCACCTCCAACATACGTTACAGAAACATGAATAAATAAATCAATACAATATTATGTATATACTCTCATACCCACATATACTATATGACACAGAGAAAAACATGGTAAAGTTGGGTTGTATTCATGTACACGGAGAGAAAAATAATCTTGCGAGTTTATCAGATGGATGGCACCAGTCATAAACCAAGGATTATCTGTAATTAAGATAAGGAAGTAGGGGATGTGATCTTTCGCAAGCAAGTGGGGGATGGACTGCTTATTTAGAGAAAACACAACACAGAGACCTTAGCTTCTCAGAGGCACGGATGGCCTATAAATCACCTCCTTGTGTTATTGCAAGTGTGACTTGTCTGTGAACCTGGAGGAGTTTATCGTCTTCCTCCTTGAGTAAATCAGCACAGCCAAATCTCCTTTAGACACAGGGAGGATGGCACATAGTCAGATAACAGATAATCAGAGTTGGAAGGAACCTTATAGGTCATCTAGTCCAAACCCCCGCCCAAGCAGGAGATCCTACACCATTTCTGACAAATGGCAGTCCAATCTCTTCTTGAAGGTCTCAAGTGATGGCGCTCCCACAACTTCTGAAGGCAAAAGCTGTTCCATGGGTTGATTGTTCTCACTGTCAGAAAGTTTCTCCTTATTTCCAGGTTGAATCCCTCATTGTTCAGTTTCCATCCATTATTCCTTGTCTGGCCTTCAGGTGCTTTGGAAAATAGCTTGACCCCATCCTCCTCTCTGGGGCAGCCCCTCAAATATTGGAAGACTGCTATCATGTCTCCCCTGGTCCTTCTCTTCCCTAGACTAGCCAAGCCCAGGTCCTGTAACCGTTCTTCATATGTTTTAGCCTCCAGTTCCCTCATCATCATGGTTGCTCTTCTCTGCACTTTTTCTGGAGTCTCAATATCTTTTTTATAGTGTGGAGACCAAAACTGGACGTAGTACTCTCAGTGTGGTCTTACTAAGGCTGTATAGAGTGGTATTAGTACCTCGCTTGATCTTGATTGTATCCCTCTGTTCATGCAACTTAAGATTGCATTTTGGAGGCTGCTGCTGCTGTGGATATTTGGTTAAGATGCTTGTTGGCTAGAAAGCCAGCAGCTCAGGTTCAATACTTGAGCGCCACACAACAAGGTGAATTCCCGTCCTCGCCTCAGCTCCTGCCAACCTAGCCACTCGAAAGCATGCAACAGCAAGTAGATAAATAGGTACCACTTTGTGGGAAGGCTGGCCACACGACCGCGGAAATGTTTTCGGATAGCTCTGGCTCAATGGCCTTGAAACGGATGAGATGAGCATCACTTCCTATAGTGGAAAACAACTCACAGAGTAATATCCTCAGGGGCACCTTGACCTAGCAGTTTGACCTTTCTTTGGTGTGAGAGGGGAAGAAAGCTGTGTTGCCAAATGAACATTTAGCAGCTTCATGCAGTTCTGCCAACTCTTACAGCCTTCTGCGCAGCTCACAGGGGTTTATTGAATATATCATCTAACGCAACTATGTTGTTCATCAGAAAAGGATGGTGGTGCATCTTTGCAGTTTTCTGCTTGCCCCTGAGGGGTTGAGATCATCCGAATGGCCCTGGGGGTTTCCCGGGGGTCTCCCACCTGAACACTAACCCAAAGATATGATCTCCTGAGCTGCTCAAGATCAGCCAAGGTTAGCCGGGTGCAATCTCGGATTCCGACCTGTCAGCTGTATTATTAGCTTCGTATGAACTAAGCCCCACTAAGAAATGTCATCTTTGGCTTTGTGACAGGCAACGACTTCTCTGCAGTTACTACCAAGGGCAACTCAATGATGCCCTAAACCTGTTTTGACTTTGTTGTCCCCGGGGAGGCTGAAGGAACCTCTGCTGAATCTACTGAAAACAATGTTGGAATCCTCGTTTTTCTCAAGAAGGGGCTTCTGTGGCCAAACTCAACATCATTGAAAAGGCCAAACAAGAGGGTGGGATGAAGGGTAGTATAGAAGAAGAGAGAGAATGTTGTTTGTTTGTTTTTGACTGTTTGATTGATTGATTGACTGATTCATTGATTTTTATCCTGCCTTCATTACTCTATAAGTCACAAGGAGAGGAGAATGGAGAGGAGAAAAGAAGAGAGGGGAGAGGAGAGGAGAGGCTTCCCTGAAACCCAGGAGGCAAAAAAATAGAATGTGGGGAAGGAGGGTTCTGCAAAAAAGAAACAAAAACAGGAAGAAGCCACGCCCACCCAGTCACATGGCCATACCCACCTAGCCACACCCATCTAGCCACACCCACAGAACCGATAGTAAAAATATTTGCATCCCACCCCTGACCTCTGTGTGTGTGTGTGTGTGTATGTTAGAGGTGGGTATTCAGCAGGTTCTGACCAGTTCTGGAGAACCGGTAGCGGAAATTTTGCGTAGTTCGGAGAATCGGCAAATCCCACCTCTGACTGGCTCTGCCCTCATCTATTCTCTGCCTCCCATTGAGTCCCAGCTGATCGGCTGGGTCTTCTTTGGTTGCCCTGCACAGGAGAATGGGGCTGGAAAGCAGGTTAGTGGGCTGGGGAGGGAATGGAGTTTTTACAGTATCCTTCCCCTGCCACGCCCACCAAGCCACGCCCACACAACCGGTCATAAAAAATTTTGAATCCCACCACACANCACCACACACACACACACACACACACACACACACAGAAGCACACTGAAGCACACCCCAAAACAATGGGCATTAAACAGTTAAAACTGTTGGAAAGGCATGGACAAGCCTCACTGTGCAGATTTTTCCTTCCTTTCCTTCCTGTTCTTAAGAACATGGCATTCAATTCTTGGTTTCTTTCAAAGCTTTCCCTTTTGGCATACCTAGCTAATTTTTTATATGCTAAAAAGAAAAAAAGTTGGGTTTTTAGCCTTTATCATAAGGCTTCTGTATGG
>BHFT01037084.1:0-31866 GCA_004320025.1 Laticauda laticaudata
ATTTTATGGTGTCCCAGGATACCATAGACAGGTATGATCCAGAGTCCACTTCCATGTTGCACTGTTGGCCTTCAATGCTGATCTGTACGTGTACCTTTCAGGCATCTGTCACGCTCGAATGCTCAATGGTAATTGTTTGGTGGGTTTCTTCCTTCCGGTGGGGTTCACTGGGCCTCTTATTTCTGCTTTTGCGGCTCCAGTGGCTCCCTGCCTGTCTATCTCTGGTCCTGGGGGTGGTGGTGCTGTCTTATCGCCTAGGGCTGTAGCTCTTTTTATTTCAGCAGACTCTAGCAATGTGTCCCCGTTTCTCGCAGTGCTGGCAAATAGTGTCTAGGAAATGGCACTTGGAGTGGGGGTGGTTTCCTCCACACCTGGCACATTGGAACCCTGACTTATGTCCTCTCCTTTCCTGTCTGTACCTTGCCAACTGGAGTCGATGTATTTCTTCCTCCTCATCGTCGGTCTCAAATAAGGACTCGTTGTCCTCGTGGTGTGCAGTAGTGGGAGTGGTCTTTTGGTTCCCCTCTGGCTTCCTCTCTTGGAGTTGGCTTATTTCTACCAGTATTTGCTGGGTCACTGCATTCATTTTCTGCATGGTTGCTGCTGACTTCTTTGTGGCTTCAGCTGTTGTGGCCTCGGTGATGGCCTTGGTGAGCGTGATGTTTGGTCGAATCAGCAGTTGGGTCTGTAATGTGAGATCCCTCAGTCCTAGGACCACACGGTCTCTCATAGCTTCATCCATATTGAGAAACTAACATGCACCGCCAATGTCCCTCAGAGACGCCATGAATTCCCCGATACTCTCACCTTCTCTCTGGTCTCTTTTATAAAATTCATGTCTCCTGATAAGGTTGGAGACGCCCAGTGCATAATGGGATCTCAGTAGTCGGTCCAGCTCTGGCCACTCCATCTATTTAACATCCTGAGGTTTGGCCAATGCTTTGGCCATTTTGAACACTGTTGGTCCACAGTGTGTCAGGAACACGGCTCTCTTCCTTTTATCAATGATCCCTTGCAGGTCGTTGCTCTCGAGGAACATGAGGAATCCGTATATGTACAATTCCCAGTCCTCTGTCGTGGGGTCGAATGGTGCGGGTGGCGAGTTGCTGCCGGCCATCTCATTGGTTGGTCAGTCCTCATAGCCACGTGCTCGACTGGTCTCCTTTGTCTCAGGATCCAACCTTCACCGCCAGTGTTGGATCGTGGGAAAGAGACTTGAGACCAGTGTGACTTTCAACTCTTTATTTAGTTCCTAAAGTCTGTTCTAACTGCGGAGCCGTGGCAGCCTCTTTTATAGCGGCTGCTCATGGCTTGTGGCCAATGACGGCTCTTTAAACCTCCCGCTGATCCGGCGGGCCAATCAGAATGCGATAATGGGAACCAATCAGGATAGCGTTTCTGAACCAATCACCAAGCAGTATTTGCGGTCCAGTCAGAAGAGGGTATTTCAAGTATGTTAATATAGAACACTTCCATCTTTTGGAGCTGAGCCAATTTACTTGCAGCTCAGCTGCTGTGCAAGAGTCAGTGCTTTGAAGACATTTTCTATCTGGAAATATTGGAGCTTGGATGATCACTTCTCTGCTTGTGGGAACCCTTGTCTCATCCCTCATTCCAACCCTTGAGCTTCTACAGGCAGAAATGATAAGATATTTTCATCTTCTTTAGTAATTGCTAATGTTTCTACCATAATATTTACTGAAACACTCAGACAAGCTTGACTAATGTCAACATAAATGGACATTACATATGGTAACAAAATATATGTTTGAGAATCCAGACAAAAATGTATTTAGCAAAAATGCATTTAGCAGCATGGAAAAGAAGGTCAACACTTTCCATTATCTTCTAGAGTAGCAAGGTGATGCATAGTATCATAGGAAACTTGCTTTTGAAATGAAATCCCTTTCAAATCAAGGATCAACTTTCTGGTTACTTGGTGTATATTGGCAATTTTAGTTCCAAATTTGTATTTAACTGATCTTTCATCCCTTCAGTGCTCTCTGGCACCATCTGAGATCCAGAGAGACTTATCCCAAAACATGACATAGTACTCCTTGTAAACTATTTGATTGAGGAAGAAAGTTTTTATACAATGAGGAGCCAGACAGTCTGGTGAGGTTGGGAAGGGAGAATAAGCCTTGATGAATAAACTTTGAAAAGTAAAAGGAAGAATGTCAGGTTGTTAGGAAAGTAGAAAATAGAAAAAGAGCCAGCATGATTTCAGCTAATGCCAAGGCACAAAAACACACAAACCTCATGCTTGTGTTGAGATTGCCTGGAACTTTTATATTTCATCTGGCTTCAAAAGGAACTTGTGCTAAATGGGGCCTTTAATTTATCCTAGATATGATTATTTTGAGCTAGCAAAGGCAGGAACAGGTTCTTATGGTTATCCATCAAGCAGATGGAAAATAAAAATGCACTCTACAACTTGAGATTTACTTATGGTTCTGTACATAAACACCACCAAACTGACTATTAGTTCTTAAAACAGTGGTTGCTGGTAAAGAAGTCAGAAGAAGCACAGTTTGATTTCTTAGGAAACCTTTTCATAAGAACACTTTTTGCTCCCTGGGTTACAGGATATAAGATGCTGGAAGTTTGCAAGGCTACCTTAAAGCTGCAATTCCCTTGCCATAGGAAAAGGAAAACAAGGTTGTATTGCTAGACCATGTTTCAGAATATTTGGAAGCTTATTGCCTCTAGATTTATTTGAAGCAATTGAAGTAGTTAGAGCAACCATTAGAGCAGATCAAAAGCCTAATACATTTTTAACATAACCCTCTTTCTGGAACAAAACCCTTTCTGAAACAACCCTCTTTCTGGAGATTATGAATTTAAAGGTCTATGGAGATTCTCAGTCATCCAGATCATGGTTGTCTCAAAGGTTGCTTTTTCAAACTTTCCTTGTTTTTCCTTGAAGATGTTTTGCTTCTAATCCCAAAACCTTCATCAGTTCTGATTGGTTGGTGAGAAGGATTAGTTCTGACTGTTTTATCCATATTCTAGATAGATATTCTGGATAGGGAGGACCATTGCTTTGGAAAGAGGCCATTTATGTTTAAGCCAAGCAATGCTTTCTCAATAAGGGAGGGGGGAGAATAAGATAACACCTATCTTCAATGCAGTTCTTTCAGCACTTCCAAGAAGATTCCATCCCCATTTGTACTCTGATTCAGGTGACACTGATGCCACAGATAAACCTCCAAGAAGCCTCAATAGGCAAATTCTAAAAAAATATACGTTGATTTGGGACTGGCATTACTGATCATTTTCTAAAAATTTTCTGCTAGCTTTGATATTTCAAAAGCAGAGGTTCCCCAAAGTCAATAATTCAGTTTGCTCTCATTCTTGAAATTGCAGAGAAACTCTCCAAATACACTGAACACTATTTAAAAAGAGAAAAGAAAGAGGAAAAAATGAAATATTATCTCATCATATGAGTACTAGACAGCCCTGATCTATTGGCTCATCTGGTCAGAGATATTTTCTTATCTAAATAGAGAAACAGAATGACAATATGTGGGCAAAAAATGACTTCCTGCCAGCTTCCCCAAGTTTCCTTGTGGGGAGCTGGCAATGATCTTCCTTCCTTCCCATCTTGCCTCCCTCCCTCCTTCAAATTCCTACCAGCTTCCCCATTTACTTTGCTTTTGAAAGGTTTCAAGTACCAAGTCAATAGGGAAGCCAGCAGGAAGTTGCAAGTCCAAGACCAGCAGACAGATAAATGGCTGTTGTCAGGTGGGGAAGTGAGAGAGGGTGTGCTCAGGAATTTACATGAGAGATGCCATACGGATCAGGAAGGCAGTGTGGGTAATATGGGGAGATGAGGTATAAGTCCTGCTTAGGTCAGATAGGGCATGCAGGATAGTGCAGGTCAAAAACTAGTCTCATGCCTAAAAAGAGAATAGTAATATTCACCACTCAGTTTGATGTTGTCCCAAAAGTGCTTTTTCAAGAGGCAACTAGACTTTCTTGTTTTTCTTTGAAGTTGTTTTGCTTCTCATCCAAGAAGCTTCTTGGATGAGAAGCAAAATGTATTCGAAGAAAAAACAAGAAAGTCCAATTGCCTCTTGAAAAAGCACCTTTGGGACAACTATGACCTGGATGATTGAGAATCTCCATAGACAGTTTGGTGTTGTGTTTAAGATTCTGGACTAGCAACCAGGATACTGCGAGTTCTAGTCTCATCTTCAGCATAAATCCAGCTAAGTAACCTTGGGCCAGTCAGTCTCTAGGAAGGAGGCAGTGGTAAACCATTTCTAAAATCAGGCCAAGAAAACTGTAGGGACTTGTATAGGCAGTTACCACAAGGTATATATGCACACACATACACAACACACACACACACACAATTTCAGGGACATGTCCATGACTATAAATCTGGCTTTTTTGCCATGGACTCTGATAACTCCGGTCAATACTCTGGTTCAGGTGTCGTTGGCTTTAAAAGGGGCAGTAAGAAAATCATGGGTTATTCTTTTTCACTCTAAACAAAAATGGAATTTCCATGTTCACTTTATTTACTAAAGGAAGCAGTTCTAGGCTAGCATGCTGGCTGCTAGGAATATTTGTTTTTCAGGGAGTATTTGGAACAGAAAAATCTTGTGCTTTAATGTTCAGTTAATGACATTTTTGTTCTTAAATAAGCATGCAGCTGCAAACAGATTGCTTTGTTTTCTGTAAAAAACAAACAAACAAACAAATAACAACAACCACTAAAAGCCAGGCTCCTTAAGAGGCTCTATTTCAAATAAAGGGCATTTAAAACCTTAAGTAGCTAAAACTGGAAGCAAATATAATGTTCATGACCAAAGGAGTGGCAGAAATTTTACAACAGTCTTCTGTGAAGTCTGTATGACATGCTTTCACTGGTGTTTCCGGGAACACTCAATACATAGATTCATACCTTGCTATTTCTGCAGCTGAAATATTACAAAACATTAATTTTTTAATATGATATTTTAAAAATGCCAGAAGGAATGATGCTGGTTTGTCTTTCATTTGTAGAATGCCTATCCTACTGGATCTCCTGACATCAATGGATGTGTGTACAGCACACCATATATGCTGTTAGTTTCATAATAATCTTTTGAACTAGTGCTGTTCAAAGATCATCTCATATTTCCATGGCTGAACAGGGTAGAGACGTTAATAATGATAATTATTTTGGAATAAAGAGTTATAATGCTTCATGCTAACAAATTAAATACTTAAAAGTCTCAAAGTGTTATATAAAGTGCTTCTTGTGGTTTTAAAATGAGATTCATTCAACAAAATATTGTTTCATGTATGCTGTCACTTTGTGGAATGTTAAAGAAGATTATCAAATGTAATATGCCAGAAGTATAAAATAATGGAGGAAATGAGCACATTTTATATAGAGGCTTGTCTCTCATTAGCACATTTTTATTTAATATTTCTAAGTTTGCCAATATGGTTTTTGGAAATATAATATGGCTTATTGTAGTGCTTTAAGTTATATATCAAATTTTAATCTGTGATTACATGAAGAGCTACAGATCAGCCCAAATGATGGTGTAACAAAATTATTATTTTATAACAGAAAAACAGTTCACGTAGGATTTACAAACATGAACTGATTTGTTCTTTGTCTAGGAGCTGATTAACTTTTCATTTTATTAGGTTATCAATATTACTGTGCTGTGTTTAAAAAAATGAACAGCCTTCTTAGGTGTGGTTCAATATATAGACAGACAGATAGATATAATCCCCCCTTTCCTATTTTTGTTTTATTTTACATGCTTTTTTAAAAAAACAATTTTTTTATATTGAAGAAAGCAAACAAATAAATATCCTCAAAATATCCTTGGTATATAAGTTTGAAAGTGTTAGCACAAATCAAGTACCAAATTTAAAAGACTTTGGTACTTTAAAAAATATTATGATACATTATTTCATTATCTTTGTTTCTTGACACAATCCAGTGTACATATAATTGTTTTGTATGCTTATTTATTTATCTTTGTATTCCTGCAAAGAGGCCAACTCTTTCTGAAATTTCAGCCTCTTTCCAGTGCAGAAGCTTTTTCATTAGAGCAGGGGTGTCAAACTCATGTCATCACAGTGGCGTCACATGAAGTATTGGGACTTTCCCCCTCTTCGCTAAACCGGGTGTGGCCAGTGTGTGATGCATCCAGCCGGGAATTTGACAGCTCTGCTTTAGAGTTTAAATGTTTCACTGACTGACAGGTAAGATTAATTAAGGCTATTACATGGTACCTCAGATGCAAAAATCAGAATAACTTCTGAATGGCAACAAGAGAGATTCAGAAAATACTATGTTGCTCTCTAGTGAACATCTGGCACTATCATCAAGATATGGTAGCTTCAGTAACTGGCAATTGATCTGATTTGGGAAAAATAATGCTTTATACTCAAAACAACCAAAGTTACTGAAATTTATTCCAAGTTGTTATATAGCTCAAGGAAAAATATAGCTGTTGTGAACATTTAGATAAAGACTGTATTAGGGAATAATAAATTAAATCTTTTTGCTATGGTATTCATTCAGGCATCCAATGTCCCTATTTAACAATTAAAATGTAAAGGCCCTGTCACACTGCTCAATGGATGCAAAACGGACAGAATGGACGAGCAAAATGTTCCATCCGTTGTTATCCACTCTCAAAAGGGGCAAAAATTTGCATAACATGGAAAGGAACGGAGAGGTGGAGGACGCAGAGCGGATGGAAAGCGGATGCGGAATGGAAGCCCAGCGGATGGAAGCGGATGAGAGCGGATGGCATATCTTAGGCTTCCGGGGGCCTCAAAGCAACCGCGGCACGCGGAACAGATAGAAGCGGATGCACAGCGGATGGAAGTGGATGCAGAGCGGAAGCCTAGCCGGATGCACAACGGACAGCCTAACGGACTGCCTAGTGTTAATGGCGCATGCGGGGGAGGATTGCAATTGCCGTAGCCCGCGGATATAAGCGAAGCAGCTCGGAAAGCAGCGTTTCACCATTCAGAGGAAAGACCTGCTGCCGGACGGATTTGACAGCCTTGCCTGCCCTGCTGCAGCCTTGCTGACCAGCCTTGCTGCCAGCCTGCTGTTCTGCCTGCCTGCCAGCCTTGTTGCCCAGCCAGTCGCCTGCAAGCCTGGTGCCTGCCTTCCTTCCAGCTTGGGTGCCTGCCTTCCTGCCCCAGCCCTTGGGTTCATGCCTGCCTGCCAGCCTTGGTGGCCTGCCTGCCTGCAGCCTCCCTGCCAGCCTTGGTGCCTGCCTCTCTGCCCAGCCTTCCTGCCAGCCTTCCTGCCAGCCTTCCTGCAGCCTTGGTGGCATGCCTGCTCTGCCCAGCCTGCCTGCCAGCCCTTGCCTGCCTGCGCAGCCTTCGTGCCTGCCTCCCCTCTGCAAGCGCGTTCCTGCCAGCCTTGGTTCCCTGGCCAGCCTTCCTGCAGCCAGCAACCCACAACCATGGGCGAAGAACAGAAAGCCTCAGCCATCTTGCTGCAGCCGCTTACAAGAGGACAGGGTACATCCCGCCCCTGGCCTCACTCTGGTTTCTGGCTGGGGCTTCTGCAGCGCAACGGGCCTCGCTCTTCTGGGGCTTGGAGCTTCTGCTGCTTCTGCTCTTCTGGAGGAGTTGACAATGATGCCGCGGGGACTCAAGACACAGCACTCCAGCAACCAGCCACCTCCACAGCCACCTGGACCCTTCACACCCTGAGACTGAGTGACCAAGAAGGAGTTGCCAAGAGACTTCATTTTTGTTTTATAGCTTGTTGTTAATCGAAGTCATTTTTGATTCAACCACATGCTTCGCTTCATTTCTTTTTTTAATAAAGTCTTGGTGGAAATATTTTAGAAATGGTTCTAAGCTTGGCATGCGCTGTGGGATGGGTTAAGATAGCAGTGGGATGGGTTTAAGATAGCAAGTGGGATGGCAGGGATACCTTTGGAATGGGTACTAGCTGTGGGATGGGCAGGGAATTATATTTGGGATGGGTAACTAGCTGTGGGATCGAATAAACCTCCCAGTTGCAAGCAATGTGTTCTGCGAAGACTCTTAAGTGAGTGGGTTCCAACGCGCTCCAAGCGATGCTTGACAAAAGGCCTATGGCTGATTCTCTATCTCACATCTAACTATAACATAGAGTAAATAGGATAACAATACATCCCTATTCAAAGTGATTCAACTATAATGAAATTACTGGGATTACCTGGGGCTTGGGAATTGGCAAATATAGAGGCGACAACTAATTATAGTTAAATGGCAAATCTACTGTATTATTGGAGAACTACCATCAACTAAGACATAGCATGGCACAAGGGTAGTTCTTTTTAAGAATTGCATTGGAGACTCATCAGTAGAGGAATCATGATATCTGGAAATGTTCATCACTTAATTCGATCTATTTCATGCTGTACTTTGCCGATGAGCAAGAGCGTGCTTA
The DNA here is from genome assembly GCA_004320025.1 of Laticauda laticaudata. Taxonomy (NCBI): domain Eukaryota; kingdom Metazoa; phylum Chordata; class Lepidosauria; order Squamata; family Elapidae; genus Laticauda; species Laticauda laticaudata. The sequence goes on from BHFT01037084.1 coordinate 8,420, forward strand.
TTCGACTTGGGAGGTATGCACACAGTCTAGATTCACAAGGAGGTTGGCCGATGACTTCTTTAGATTTAGATCACATCTCTCTAGGAATCGACAAGGGCATAAATTGTAATGTGGGCTCTTATGCCCACTTTCTCAGTGTTCTAGTCACGCTCTGTTTCTATCTTGCTGCCATTACCACCCAAGTGCCCCAGTAATCCCCATTATGTGACCTTGTTTGGAGTCCACGAGCCCAGGAGTTCTGCAAGACTGGGTAGTGGAGTGGCGCATGGGAGTAACTAGTTTGAGGATTGTGCAGTCCTTGGAGGACTGCCCAGCACAAGCCTTCCACGTGAATGCATCCTCATCGGTATCATAGGTGCATGACTGAAGCACTCTGAATGGTGAGAAAGTACTGGAAACCTGTTGCAGGATGCCAATGGCGTAGCTCAAGAACTCGCTACTAATTACTCAGCCCTTGCCGATACTGGTACAAATGCAACTAGTAGTTGAAGATCTCTCTATCAACGGGGTGAAAAGGCCCATATATGGAGAGATGTAGGGCTTTCATGTATGTAGGTTGTGATGGGGAGGAGAAAGTGCGTGCATCACCCCCAAGATGGATAGTAGGGCACCGTGTGCACTGCATGTCGCTTGGCAAGGGGGTCTTGTTATAAGTGCGATAGTACCAATGATTGAAGGGTAATAGCGCTTCTCAACCCCTCCGTTTGACGTGTGCACTGAGAGTTGCTTTATAATCGCTTTGCGGCTTTAAACCTGAGAGGGATGACAATTAGTGCATGAAGCATCCAGTTAGATCCATGAGACTAGTCATGATAGGTGGGCAATAGTCCACATAACACGACATAAGGCGAAGAGGATGAAGCTGATAGGCCCTTGTAAGTTAGGAGGAGTGAGCAGGAACCCACAGTTAGGGCTGGTAGAGCTCGGGTGTTGAGCATAGCCAAACGTGTCTTTTGTCTATCCAAAAAAGATAGCTGCTCTATATATCGGTGTAGGTGGGAAGTTATCAATACTCTCTGTATTATCCTCACATATCTGCATACTTATAAATCTTCACCATCCTTCTTCACACTTGGAGAGAGCACTGGAGGTCAGCTTTACTATATTGGGGTGTGGCACCACATATGTGAGTGGACACAGCACATGCGAGAGGAGAGCTCGTATCGAGACGGGCTGAGCACGTGTGAGCTCGAATGGAGTGCAGAGTCGTGGGCTCCCCATGTACGCCAGATATATGCCTCTGCGCGCACTTCAGTCACTCGCGTGAGTTACACGCGAGAGTGCTGAGTGAGTGAGTGCTCGCACTCGCATGTGAGGCTGGATGGATTTCCTCACGGTTAGAGGTACTATCGCGGCTCGAGATGTCGATGACTTTTGCCCTTTGGTCAACCTGGGTGTGGCAGCCGCTGCACCAACCTTCGTCAACATGGCCTGGCAAGGCATCCTCATGAAGTTCTGGATGCACAAGTGTCTTCGTTTTTCCTGAGCTCCACCCTCAGCTATGTTGTTCAGTCCGTACTCTGCTTACGTTGCAAACACCATCTTCGTACTCCAGACGCCTTTCTTGCCGCCATCTTTTTCTCCGTAGTAGAGTCACAGGCTGTCAGATGGCTTCGCACTATTGCAGAAGGATGGTGGCTAGCCAAAGGACTTTGTTACGATTCCACGGTGGACATGACTCGGAATGTTGTGGAAGTGGAAGAGTCAGAAATGAAGGCTGCAGAGGCTCTGCAAACATGCAGGGCCTGCTGTTCTGAAAAGAGATCAGATGAGTTGCTCCCTTTTATAGCAGTATAGGTATTCCCCAATGCGTGTCTTTTTGCATCTCTCAGGCATCCTCTAGACATCCCCTTAATATCCGAGAATAGGTCCCCTCTGCGAGCGTTTTTTCTGTTCTTACTGCTTTTGTTTCCGTGTGCAAATCCGCTAGGCGCATCCTGTTCTGCATCCGTTCTGCGTCCGCTTCCACTTCCTCCCTGCGTCCGAGCGGATGCGAGTTGCGGCGGATGCGCAGCGGATGGCTAGCGGATACTAGCAGATGCGTAACGGATGCAGAACAGATGCCTAGCGATGCCTACCGGATGCCTAGCTGGATGCAGAAGGATGTACTTGGGATACATTTTTCCTCTCAAGACGTTTTGAGCAACATCAAAACTTTCTGAGCGGATGAAATGTCAATAAACGGCATGCTGGACGGATAGAGAGAAGCAAAACGTATGCAGTGAGTACACGAACGGATGCATCGCGTTAATCAACGGAATGCATCGCGTTAATCAATGGATGGCAAATGTTTCTCTCCATTTTACATCCTCTTTCCATCCGTTGGTGCAGTGTGACAGGGGCTTAAATAACCAATCAATCATACAATGCCTACTTGCTTCATTTTAAAGCTGTAGTTTTTCCCAGCTCAGCCATCTAAAATGGCTTCCCTTATAAATGCCAGAGTTTGACTTTGAGGCTCGTTGTAAAAATTGTTGTAAAAATGGGCCACATTCTAATGAACAGTGTCTTTTAAAAATCATCTGTCCTAACCCTAGGACGTGGGCTTCAATTTTGAATAATTCCTGATTTCAGATACATAGTCTGGTGTTTTTGCTTTAGAGAAAGTCTACTTTGTCATTCCTTCACTTAATTTAATCTTATTTTCTTTGTTATAATTGTTTTTCATGCTGCTTCTTTTGAAATCCCTCATTAACATGGTTCAACATTTTTATATGCAAGTTATTTAAACTGGTTGCTCATTTATGGTATCACATGTGGGATTGTTTATATAAACTAAAAGTTCTCAGTAAAAAACCCACTCAGCAAAACTGTAAAACTTTAATGAACTTTAATCAACACGAGTCAGTAAGTCTTCATGAGATAGTTTTCCTGTTCTAATGACAGTAGTTCATTTGTTCTATATTCTGTTAAATATGATTAATGTGTATAATATTAATGTTCAAATAAAATGTCTCTCTTACCCTCAGTATTTCAGAGAATGATTGAAATAGCTGTTCTCAACATATATTGGTTGTATGTGTTTATATATTCCTTTAACTATTCTGTCTTCTCCTTATAATCTTGAGAATTTCCACAAGACCAGGGATGTCTTTATACAAACCAAATGTCTTTCTATTTTCCTTAAAGCTTTGAATAATTGAATTTATTGGTCTAGTGTCCAAAACAGAACAGTGAGTGAATAGATACTGAAAATAAAAGAAAACAATCTGCTATATACCATACAAGTACACATGGTTACAAGCTTAGTCACATTTTAATTTCCAGTGGTGCTTTGTCCTTAGAGCCCCTCTCCTCATTTCTAGGTTAACTACACCTTTATTCTTATGTGAGTTAATTAAAAGTGGAAACAGACAGTGCTTGGGTGTGGTAGCATAATTGTTAACTTTTTCATCGAAGGAGGCTGACTTGATATAAATCAGCAGGATTCAATGATGTCAAGAGACATTGAACTATCTAAAGTTGATTGAACAAACATGCCTACAATGATCAGAAAGTGACTACGTCAAAGAAAAAATGTTGACCTAAAATCCTAATTTGAGTTCTCAGCTCATTTCTAATAATTCTCTCTTAACATTTGGAAATGGTACATTTCTCGTATGTATCAACCAATTAACTGTGATGCAAAGATTAACATCTTTAACAATTCTGTTCATGTTATGTATAGTTTTAAGCCTATTAATCACTGATGGGATTCAATTTTTGTTTACTAATGGTTCTATGGGTGTGGCTTGGTGGACCTGGCAAGGAAAGGATACTGTAAAATCTCCAGTCAGAGGTGGTATTTGCCAGTTCTCTGAACTACTCAAAATTTCTGCTATTGGTTCTCCAGAACTGGTCAGAANTTCTCTGAACTACTCAAAATTTCTGCTATTGGTTCTCCAGAACTGGTCAGAACCTGCTGAATACCACCTCTGATATTAATACTTATAATAATTCTCTTATGTAATAACCCTGGAAATAACTTAGTGACTTATTGGTTGATAACATTGCCAGCAGGTCCACATCCTGTTATCTAGAGGATCAGAATAATTTCCCTTTGTTTCTTATTAATGTCTTATTTCTGTATTAATGTAATGCAGATGCCATCATACAATGTGCTTAGCCAATTTACAAAAAACAACTGAAAAGGCATAAATTAAACAATAATTCAATGCATACGAGAACATTTAGACCAAGCCTGTTTTTTTTCGATACTAAAAACCAAAAAGTTCTTTTGTTCAGAGAACATTTTTTTAATAAACTGCCATATGGCATCATACAATCAGTATTCAGTCAGACAATCAGAGATTTGAAAGATTTCATACATCAATATGTATTGTGAAAATGTTTTACAATGTAAATGTATTTGGTGCAGAGGTGGTACTCAGCAGGTTCTGACCAGTTCTGGAGAACCAGTAGTGAAAATTTTGAGTAGTTTGGAGAACTGACAAATACCATCTCTGACTGGAGATTTTATAGTATTCTTCCCCTGCCACGCCCACCAAGCCATGGGCACAGAACCGGTAGTAAAAAAAAAATTGAATTCCATCACTGACTTTGTGGCTCTTTTCCATATATATCTCAGGCCTTAGCAATAAACAGAGAGAAAAATTCTGATTAATTTGTAAAAACCAGGAACATTTTAAAGGATGCAGTAAAAGTAAGTGCCTTTTTATTTTTCAAGGTTTTAATGAACCCTAGACAGTCAGAGTGTTGTGGAAATGAAGAATAATTACAATCTGAGATAGTCCACAATTTAATACTTTCATCATTATAAAGCAGGCACTAGTGAAATACCATTATTAAAAGATCTCTTCTATTGATAAACCCTCCTATTAAAGTCACTATAGCAAAAGAGTATTTAAGAAACAATCCCATATTTTGCATCCTGTGCAAAATTGACAATAATCATATATTATCCAAAGTATAACTTATATACAATGTTACTGCATTGCTTTCTTTTCTCCAGGATAGAGAAAATTTTCTTTTTGTTATTTGAACAGTTGGTGTTTGTAGGATTTTCTTTGTATGGGGGAAAAATTGGATGCATTTTGGTGTACAGTTTCGAAGCTCTTTTGAACTCACAGCTCCCAAGCTGAGGAATAGGTGACAGCACATTCATTTCATGTATCAGTTGTGAGTAACATGGTAATTTATATCCTGGTTCCCTAGCATGTGGTTTATTGCAGTGTAGGTCTTTTATACACACACTTGGGTTTTTCAAATCAAAGATCTAAATATACATAATTACTTCCTTCCATTTACTATATCTTTCAAATTAACAAGATTATTTCATTATGTACATCTGAGGTCATTTCCGCAGTATGTCACAAACATGCCCTTCCAAATCAGTGTCAATATTGTGGCTTCTACAATGCAATTAAAGCCTCAGCCCATTTTTTAATATGATGCACCCTAAAAGGGTGAGTGTCAAGTGTGAAGGATTAGAACCATTGGTTAAATTGCAGTTCAAAACATTTGTTTAGGCCTATACACAGCAATCTAGTCAACTAAAGTTCAATATTAAATTGATGCCAATTAAGGATTGAAGAGTAGTTGGATTTGGACCATTTATGGGAAAGCAATGATTCTAAGTTGATGATGCACTTCACTCTCCCAGCTCTGTCTCCTCTTCTCCTATATCAGGGCTTTGATCATTCAATTACAACCTCTATGTTGACTTTGTTGAAAAATCCACATGGATGTCCCTGCTGTAGCAAAATCTTTTTCTACTATATTTCTATGCTATTGCTTTCATCACTTTCCCCACCCAGGAATCTCCTCCATGAAAATTTGTAGAAAGTAATGAAACTTGCATGTCTTGAAACAGAAAATCTAAGCCCTAAAACTTTGAAAAGCTCTAAAAATTCAAAAAGAGGGAAAATGTAATTGAAACAATTGTTAAATTTCTGGTCAGTTAGGAAAATTAATCAGTGGAATGACTTACCTCCAGAAGTTGTGGATGCTCTGGAGGTTTTTAAGAAGAGATTGGACAAGCATTTCTCTGAAAAGTTATTGGGTTTCCTGTTTGAAAAGGGGGTTGGACTAGAAGACCTCCAGGGTCCCTTCCAATTCTGTTATTCTGTTAGAAATGAGGCTACAGAGTCTGCCATAAGCAAGGATAATAAGAATAGTATCACATTGTCACTGTTGTGAGAGGTGCCACTCTCATATTTGTGGCAGAGTACACATTTTACATGCAGAAAATCTCACATTCATTCCCCAGCCTTCTGCCATAAAAAGTACTTACTCTTGCAGGGCCAAGAGACAATTTGACCCTCTTGGATTGTTCCTGGCAGGATTGGGTAGATAAAATTGGATTAGAAAGTTTGTTCAGTGTAAACATAGATGCTTTTTGCTGGTCTTCCTAAGTACATTGTAGCTTGTTTGAATAGATCAGTTCCATTTCAAAAAAAAAATTCATAGGTGGACAGCTAACTGGGTCCTAACAGTAAGCAATTCAATATCCCCTTCCCTAGTCAAGAAGAATGTGGAGAAATTAACTTGAATGTCTTTCATCACAATGCTCAGAAACAAAAAGCCAGTTCCAACATGTAGACTGGTTGCTTTTAATCTCCCTATAATCTCACTCAACTATCTTTGGGATTCCACAGAAACAGGTCAAAAGTGAACCAGGCTGACATACCTGCAGTCTTCGCACAATAGTAATAGTTTTGATCAAGCTATCCTTGCCTGTGGGTGCTTGTGTTCTGCATAAAATAAAATACATCTCCTTAGACATAGAAAATATTTGGTTAGGGAAAAGTTACACTTATAAAGTAATATGTTGATTAAAGTAACTTTAATCAAAGTTAGACCCCTGTTTTATCTGTGCAGTTTTCTTGGCAACATTTTCAGAAGTGATTTGCCATTGCTTTCTTCCTAGGGCCGAGAGTGATTAGTTCAATCTCACCCTGGTGGTTTTGTGCCTACATCAGGACGAAAACTCACAGCCTTCCAGTTTCTAGTATAGTATGTTATCCACTACATCAAACTGGCTGTCTTTCAGAACTTATGGGGAGGTGATTATTACTATTGTCTTTTTGAGCTTTAAACTGAACTTTCTTCTGGATGATTAAAACTTGTGATGGAGAGGTGAAAACTGCCATGTGAGCAACTGCCATAGATGGTTTGGGTGTTGATACCAAACTCCTACTGTGTTTCTGTTGCTTTTAGTTGAGCTCAGTTCTGTTTTAGAGTTTTGTGGCTTTAGTGCATGGTTTACAAGCCATCTGAGCAAACATATGTGTACTCTGGGTGGCTAAGGTGTGAATGAACTTACTGAAATTGAAATGCAAATATAACACAAGTCATCCCCAACTAGAGAACTTGTGGATGATTTTAGCTGAGCATTAGCACATGTACTTTTCCTTAATGCAGTGAAATATCCTCCGCCTTGTTAGAAGTGGTATGACAAGATTATTAGGCAGGTAATTATCTTTGTACTTGATTTGATTTTAGAATACCAGTACAGGTAGACCTGGACTTAAGACCACAATTCAGCCCAAAATTTATCTTGTTAAGTGAGACATTTGTTTAGTGAGTCCCTCCCCCCATTATATGATTTTTCTTGCCACAGTTGTTAAGTAAATCACTACAGTTATTAAATTAGAGTAGAATAGAATAGAATAGAATAGAATAGAATAGAATAGAATTCTTTATTGGCCAAGAATGATTGGACACACAAGGAATTTATCTTGGTGTAAATGCTCTCAATATACATAAAAGAAAAGATACATTCATCAAGAGTCAAGAATCATAAGATACAACATCTAATAATAGTCATAGGATACAATAAGCAATCAAATCATACTAGGAAACAGTCAATATAAGTAAGAACTATATAAGTAAGAACCATTAGTAATATGGTTCTTAAGTGAATCTGGCTTCCCCATTGATTTTGCTTCTCAGATGCTCACAAAAGGTGTTCATATGACCCTGGGACCCTGCAGCCATCATAAATAAGAACCAGTTGCTAAGCATCTGAATTTTGATCACATGACCATGGGGATGCTGCAATGGTCTTAAGTGTGATAAAGGATTGAAAGTCACAATTTTCAGTGCTGTTGTAACTTGAACAGTCACTAAGCAAACTGTTGTAAGTCAAAGACTACCTGTACCAAATTTACAGATCTATGTGCTCTGCAGTTTCACAATTAAATCTTGAAGCTTACAAATTCCTTAAGCCCATGTCACAGTGAACCAACGGATGCAAAGAGGATGTAAAACGGACAAAAAACCTTGCCATCCGTTCGAAAACGCGATGTACTCACTGCCTCCGTTTTGCTTCCTCTCTATCCGTTCAGCATCGTTTATGGGCGTTTCATCTGCTCCAAAAGTTTTGGGCTGCCGAAAACTTTTGCATGGGAAAATGTGTCCAGTTTCGTCCATTCTGCATCCGCTACGCATCATTACACATCGTTACACATCCGTATATCTGCTAGGCAATCTGCTGCGCATCCGCGCAACTCCGCATCCGCCCGGAGGCAGGGAGGAAGCGGAACGGATGCAGAACAGATGCAGAACGGATGCCAAGGGGAAACAAAGCATTTAAAATGGAAAAAACGTTCGCAGAGGGACCTATCTCGGATATTAAGGATGTCTACAGGATGCCCAGAGGATGCCTGGAGGATGCCTAGAGGATGCAAAGGAGGACACCTATACTGCCTATAAAAAGGCGGAGCAACTCGCCTTCAATCTCACTTTCAGACCAGAGCACACAGCCTGTGGCAGACCTCTGCAGCCTTCATCTGACTCTTCCTTTCCACAGCATCCAGTCATGTCCACCATGGATTGTGACAAGTCTTTCGGCAGCCCATCCTTCTGCAACAGTACGAAACCATCTACAGGCTCTGTGAACTCTACTACGGGAAGAAAAGGAGCCACCAGAAAAAGTCTGGGTCCAAAGTTGGTTCGCAGAAGATCAGAGGACGGACTGTAAACAAGCTGGAGCTCATGGAGCGAAGACACTCGGGCGTTCCAAACTTCATGAGGATGCCTCCAGCCATGTTTGATGAAGTTGTGCAGCGCCTGACACCCAGGTTGACAAGACAAACACAAACTTCCCGCCAGACCTGGAACCTGGGCTCAAGGTGGCACTCACTCTGCGCCACACTGGCCTCAGGACACCTACAGGAGCATGCAGTATGACTGGAGGGTGGCCACCCAGCACCATCAGCTTTGTTGTCAGAGAAGTGGTGCAGGCCATCATCGAAGAATACAAGGGAGGAGCTCCTCCAAGTGCCCCTCCACTGATGAAGGATGGAAGAAAGTTGCAGAGCAGTGGTACCAGAGGTGGAACTTCCCCACACCCGTTGGAGCCATAGATGGCAAGCACATGGCCTGCAAAGCGCCCAGCCAAGTCCAGGTCCACTTATCACAACTACAAGGGCTTCTTCAGCATCATCCTCTCGCACATGGTCCGATGCTGACTACAAGTTCATGTACATCGATGCTTCAGGCAATGGGTCATCTTCAGATGCCCAGGTAACAACGCCAGTCACCTCAAGGAGGGCTGGAAAGCAACCTCATGGTGGGCTTCCCAGATCCAGACCCGCTGCCCAAGGACACGCAAGATGTGCCCTACTTCATCATGGGGGATGACACCTTCTCCCTCACAACCTACCTCAGTGAAGCCCTACACACCTCCAAATACCTCACCCATGAAGAGAGGATCTCAACTACAGGCTGTCCAGGGCAGGACGGGTGGTGGAGAACGCCTTTTGGCATCTGGCCAACAGGTCCAGGTACTTCTGACCAACATGCAGCAATGCCCAGAGACCTGAGGAGGATCGTGGAAGCTTGCTGCATCCTGCACAATCTCATGCGCACCCGCTACCCAGTCTTGCAGAACAGTCTTGTGGACGCGTCAACAAGGCAATGGGGACATGGAGCCTGGGAATGGAGGCAAGGGCAAAACCTGTTCGACACTGAGGATTGTGCAAGGCCCTACAGAGCCTCACGTGAGGTGAAGAAGCAGCGGCAACCTCTCTGAAACACTGGTGCAACTCCCAGCTGGAGCAATGGAGTGGCAGAAAGGATGGTAAATGCTTAATGGATGCTTCCTTCAGACCTGTCTCATCACACGGATGAGATTGGGCCATGTATTTTTGGTTGGCCTACAATGAACAGGGCAATTAATAAAGAGTTGTGTTTATGTTGACATGTGTGGATAATTATTACATTATTATTGATAATAAAGGGCCATAGGTGTGGCACCTGGGAGGGTGGACCATACAGTCCCACTATGCTTGTGCTGAGGTTTATCTATCCCACAGCTATTACCCATCCCAAAGGTATCCCTGCTCATTCCTCAGGTATCCCTGCCCACCCCACTACTATCTTAACCATCCCAGAAGCATGCAAAGGCTTAAACCATTTCTAAAAGTTTTCACCAAGACTTTATTAAAAAAAAGAAATGAAGCAAGTGTGTGAATCAAATAGACTTTATTAACAAGATGTATAAAAAAAAATGAGTCTCTGGCACCCTTTGTGGTCGCTCAGTCTCAGGGGTGAGGGTCCAGGTGCTGTGGAGGGCTGGTGCTGGAGTGCTTGTCATCAGTTCCTCCAGAACCAGAAGCAGCAGAACGCCAGTCCAGAAAGAGCGAGCCCATGCTGCAGAAGCCCCAGCAGAACCAGAGTGAGGCCAGGGGGCGGGATGGTAGCCCTGTCCCTCTTGCAAGGCTGGCAGCAGATGGCTGAGGTTTGCTGTGCTTCAGCATGGTTGTTGGGGTTGCTGGCTGGCAGGAGGCTGGCAGCAAGGCTTGCAGGCAGACATGCAGGCAGGGCAGGCAAGGCAGCCAATACGTCCGGCAGCAGTCTTTCCTCTGAATGGTGACCTGCTTCCGAGCTGCTTCCGTTATATCCGCGGGGCTGACGCAATGCATCCTCCCCGCATGCCGCAATTAACGCCAGGCATCGCTTGGCTTCCGCTGTGCATCCGCTTCATCCGCTGTGCATCCGCTGTGCTCCGCTGTGCATCCGCTGTATCGTTCCACGTCCGCTTCGCTGAGGCCCCGGAAGCCTGCGGTTGCGCCCATCCGCTCCCATCCGCTTCCATCTGCTGGGCTTCCATTCCGCATCCGCTCTGTATCCGCCTGCATCCTCCGCGTCCGTGTTATCCGCTCCGTTTATGCAAATTTTTGCCCCTTTTGAGAGCAGATAACAACGGATGGAACATTTTGCTCGTCTGCTGTGTCCTTTTTGCATCCGTTGGGCAATGTGGGCCTTTACTAACCAATTCAGCATTAGCAGCTGATACGAGCACTGATTTTTAATGCATTTATGATTATTGTTTGCAAACAGAGGAAAAGAGAGGAGAAAGAGGCTTCATTTTTGACACCTCACCAAAAATTATTGAGCTGTATGCATTATGTCAATGCACATGAAATTAAAAAAAAAAAATAAGACACTTCATTTCTAGTGGGGCCATCCAGTTATAGTGTCATTTAGTCTCCAAACTATATATATGGTTTATAACTCTTGGTCTCTTACTTCACAGTATTTGTTGCACGCATTCCCAGCTGCTATTGATTGAATCAAGAAATTGTGCATGTCCTATTTACAGATAGTAATTTATGATAGGTGCAGTTCTTTTTGTTTAGTAAGGTAACCTGAGAACAAATATCAAATCAACTTGGAGCTTTGCAGCCCACATTTATTAAGCTTTATTATATTCTCTGAGTTATGTTTTTTCCTCACTGCAAATGCTTTCAGGATGAAAAATGTAAAATAATAGGATGAGGTTAGGATTATCAGGTATTTGAATAGGCAAAGAAACACAAAGGCAACTAGCAAGTATGAACAAAGGGGTGGAGGGAAGGACACACTCACTTTCTGGTGTCTGTGACAAAAACCATAGCAAAATATTGCAAAGTACTTCATTGTAACATATATATTGACAATTTTATTTGAGCATCAGACAGACTAGATTTTCAACTACAATATTTCTCCCAACAAATCTGTATTTTCAAGAACATAGACAGTAAATAAATATAGAATTGACAGACTGTTTCAAATTTCATCACAGAAATGTGTAGTGAATCATGTGTGATCTCACAGACTATACAGATCATTCATTTGAAGGAACTGGATTAAAGCTGTTGTTGGAATCAGGAAAAAATAAGGTAAATCTAAGTTATCAATCTGCCAATGGATGAGGGAAAGAAAGGAGGAGTGATTTGGAAGATCGCAATAATAAAAAGTTTAAATGATTACTGCTGTGAAACAATCCAAATAAAAGTAAACAAAAACTCATAAAGCTGGACAAAGGAGATGAGGACACAGAGCAAAACATGTCCTTTTTTCCTGGATATCTGGTAATCCCTGATGAGGTTGTATTTTGATGAATGCCCTTCTAGGTTTCTAGAGTCCAGCAAACACATATTTATTCATACAATAAATGCCATTGCAAAACCAATCCCAACTAACAAAAAAACCATTTAAGACCAGACTTATCCTTATTGCAAAGAATCTCGCTCCCATGACTCTGCAATGACTCAAAAGATGTCTAGACAATGGAGAGAAGGATATCCTACATTGACTACCGTGCTACTTGTAATAAAAAGTAAGTTCACACAACCCACAGCTCTACATCCAACCCCGACCTCATCCAACCCACCATCACTCAAAACTAGGCACACACGCCCCTAACTACCTCAATTCCAACTACAACTGGCCTTAAATACAAGCTACTCAATGCAAGAAGCCTTGCGAATAAAATACCTCAATTTCTCTTCTTACTAAATTTGGCTAAATTCAACATCAATATTGTCTGTGAAAATATGGTCTCAATGCATCTCTTCCTGACTCCACTACCACCAGTAAGAGTTTCGCGTCAATTGTGAAAGTAGAGAGTGTGGTGTTGCTATCTTCTATACAAAAGTCCCTACATCTAAAAAACATACACAAGTTACCCAGGAGCTTGCTATTCCTGAGATCATCGTCTGCGAACTGTCCTTAAATATCACTTTCAGTTCTTACTATGTTACAGAGCCCCTGATTATGACATGAACATGTAACAAGCTAAATTCACCACTAACATGGGCAAACATCCTGCCACACACTTTTATCTTTCTTTTTTGACTTCAATCTACCCTCACTTAATGGTCCTAAACGAATGTAAAACTGAGCCATACATGCAAACTTCTACTAATGCTGTAACAAACTTGGACTGGAACAACTATAACCAACAACACTAGAATTAACAACTGCCTTCGATCTCATCTTCTGCAATAGTTTGGAATTCAATTGACGGAATACAATAAAAGAACCTTTTCCAGCAAGTGACCACAACATGATTGACTTGTCTCAACATAGGTCACACAAAAATCATCTCAATGAAGAATCACCAATTATAATTCAAAAAAGGCACTACGATCTTATAAACAATGGATCTCTTATCTCTTGATTGGCAATTTCTTTTCTCTGGATGCATTACTGGACAAAGACCATTACAAATATTTTTATATATTTTTAAGTCAAAAGAGTCATCAAACTAATGCACCAATAACAACTCCAAAAACACAGAAAAAAACAATTACCCATAAAGGAAGCTTCATACAAAAAGAGATCCACTTTGGCGGAAAAGAAATCTGGTCATGTTGCCAACTTCAAAAGCCAATACAATAATTTATGCCACCAGATAAGGACTGAATGCCCAAATTATCACATGAACACAAGGAAAGCCTTCTATGCACCAATTCCACCGCGCTTTCTACAGTTTTGTAGACAACAAACTAAAAGACTCAAGGTCCATCCACCCCTGAAAGGACCTAATGTTAAAGACTGAAATGATGACACCATTAAAGCCAACCTCTTTAACACATTCTTTGGCTCAGTATTTGTAAACAGCAATGGATCATGCCAGTATTTCCTAGTCAAACCACAGACAACTACAATGATCTAATACAGATAGATTTTACAGAAGACAATGTTGAAGAAACACTATGCAATCTAAAAGCATGTCTATCTATTGGACTGGACGGAATATGTGCCTACTTCTTAAAAAAGCTATTCACTGCCATAGCCAAACCTCTAAGCATAATCTTTGATAAATCCTTCAGGACCAGCTCCTTGCCAAAACTATCGTCACAAGCCACGGTCATCCACATCTTCAAAAAGGGAGAGCCAGCCTAGTTGAAAATCAACACCAATCTCTTTATGCTGCATGACCTTTAAAGTCATGGAAACATTTATTAACCAATCCATCATCCTCCATTTGAGACAAACAACCTACTCTCTTTTAAACAATTTGGTTTTAGAAAAAACTATCCTGCAATCTGCAACTCTTATACTGCAATAACATATGGACTACAAGCTTGATCAGGGCAAGCAATAGATGCAATCTACATAGACTTCTGTAAAGCCTTTGATTCAGTGGTACACAATAAACTGCTCCTAAAACTAAAATCTTATGGTATCTCTGGACAACTGCATAACTGGATAGAAGCATTCCTGTCAAACAGACAACAAATGGTCAAAATTGGGAGTGTCCTATCAAATTCTGTGCCTGTCAACAGTGGTGTCCCCCAAGGCAATATTCTAGGACCAACTCTCTTCATACTCTACATAAATGACCTCTGTGATCATCTTAAGAGCAACTGTGTCTCTTGCTGATGATGTAAAGCTATTCAACACCACAGACATACTGCTACCCTTCAAAAAGACCTCGCCTATGGTCAAACAAATGGCAACTTCAAATCTCAACAAACAAATGCTCTATCTTATATATTGGCAAAAGAAATCAGAAAATAAAATAACAGGCTGAATAGTCAAGACCTTGTTGATGATCCAAACTCTGTCAAGGATCTTGGAGTACTCATCTCTAATGATCTAAGTGGTAGAGCCCTTAGCCAAAAGGCGTTAAGGGTTGTTAACCTAATCTTACATAGCTTTTTCTCTGGTAATATTACACTAATAACTAGAGCATTGCTAGACAAAACTTGAACAAGCTCAACAGTCTGGAACCACATTATGTATCTGATTATTAACAGTTGAGAAAGTCCAGAATATTTCACAAGAAGAGTTTTCCACTGCCTCTGCTTGTTGCAGATAACTTATGCCACCAGACTTGAAATTCTAGAACTAGAAACCTAGAACTATTGCTGCTTTGGTCTGATCTAAGTATAATCTATAAAATCATACATTGCAATGTCCTACTGTTCATGAATACTTCAGCTTGAACCATAACAATACAAGAGCAAATAATAGATACAACTCAAGGTTAATCGCACAAAACTTGATTGCAGGAACTACGACTTCAACAACAGAGTGATCAATATCTGGAATACTCTGCCTGGCTCTGTGGTTTCTTCCCCAAACTCCAAAAACTTTAACCTTAGACTTTCGACTATTGACCTCACCCTTTTCCTAAATCGTCTGTAGGGGACGATTAATCGTCTGTAGGGGGACGATTAAGCGCACCAACGTGCCTACCGTCCTGTCCTCTTGTTTCTTTTATTTTTTCTTATATGTACCTTTCATGTTTCATGAACTATGTTAACTATGTTTTTACTTATACCTATTATCTTGTAAGCAATTGACAAACCAAATAAAATAAAATAAAATAAAATAAATACATGGCTTATTGTATATATAGCATTACTGTGCTTTTTTTTTCAGATGCAAACATTGCATGGAGAACCACTTTTCCAACCACAAGTAGAGCTCTGTTTGCTTTTAAGATTAACATTCTTACAGACCTCACTCAGCAAAACCCTTGTTACAAAAAGGATGAGGCGTGACTAAGAATAAGCAAAGAAGGACTGTTAAAGATGTACAATTTTTGTACATGCTTTCAAAATGAGTCAACAGAGTGCTTCAGACTTGGCACAAATGTAGCTTTTCTTTGCTATTTCTTAAAGCAACCTGAATTTCTCAGTGGTCTTAACCTGGAATTATCATTGATCTGCAATAGGAGTGATAAGTGGGTACAGGGTGGAGGGCTAGAGGATAGAATGAAGATGAGTGGTAAATGCCTACCATCCCTGGGCATATCAGCTGGTCTTTCTCAATAATTCTCTAATCCACAAGGAAAGGAAAGGAGAAAGAACAGCCATTGATAGCAATAGCAACAGCACTTATATTCTGCTCCATATTGTGTTGCAGCACTTTCTGAGCACTTTACAGTATCAGCATATTGCCCTCAACAAACTGGGTCCTCATTTTAATGCCCTCAGTCAGGATAAAACTCATGGCTGTATGCCTGCCTGCAATACTGCAGTCTGGCCACTGTGCCACCAGAACTCCTTCTGATAGGTATTTGATAATAAAGGCCGCTATTCATCAAGGTGTAGCGGTGGTGTTTGTAAACATTATTATTTGACTGGAAAACATTTATCTTTGGAAAGAGTAGACATGTGTTTAAAAAAGCACTTTCCACATTGGCTGGGATTGATGGTTACCTTGTAAGAGAAGGCTGTTTGAGCAGATCTGTCATTATGCAGAGGAGTTTTACTTCTGGAACAGGCTTAGTCTGAGGTGGGTAATATACCACTGACACGTTTCCAACTCCATAAAGGCTGCCTTTATGGCAGCCTGGAGCATTAAACTTTGATAATTCACTAACTGGATTCTTGTTTAAAATAATTAACTCTCTGACTCTCCATAGCTTTAGATCAAATCCTTTTGTTGAGACATAATTATACTGTTGATAACAAAAGAACGCATGAGGAATTTTTATGTCATAACCTGACTTGTCATCACTTCAAATGCCTCAGGTGATCTTTACTGATCAGGAATCATGCGCTGACAAGAAATGCTAACATGATTTTATTTTTTGTCCCCTGTTGCCAGAATAAGTTATGTGCAATGGACAATTTTAAAATGAAATATTGGACAATGATACAAGATACCTTGGCATGACATATACTGTAAATTGCTATCAGTGATTATTATTTAATACCACTGATAGCACTAGAAAATCTCTTGTTCAGAATTATTTCTTTTTTTTCTTCTACCTTTTTGACTTTGATAATTAAAAGTATTTTAGGTAAGGGCATGTTTCTTTTATTTCAGATTTCTGCCCTTTGCTGATTCTTGCTTGTGTTCAGAAATGGAACCATTGCTTCTAAATGTTTACTTTAGAAAAAAAGATAAAATGTTAAGATAATGAACATATTTTCCCAATAATATCACCATTATCCTTAGAAAAGCACATAATGAGGAAACTAATAAATTCTGCAACCCATTTTAGTAAAAAATTGTGTGTGTGTGTGTATGTGTGTATGTGTGAGAGAGAGAGAGAGGGAGAGAAGGAGGGAGGGAGGGAGAGAAGAAAAAACCTTTTGCTGTTTCCATGCCACATACCTAACAGTTTCAAAATAGATTTACTTGGTATATTCAGTGTTCGGCCAGAGCAGGTAGCACCTCCTAAGCCCCCAGGGGATCTTTGCTGATCCTGAAGACTGAATAAAATCGTATCTGTATATATTTGACAGTCTCATCAACCAGGGAGCTACCAACCTGTAAATAGATAGGGAAATTGAGAGGGAAAAACCAAGGCAGGAACAGACAAACCATTGACTTGTTCCTGTCAAGAAGATTACCTGGACATATCCACACAGTCCCCAGGAGTCAAGCTGGACTTAAAGAGTTTTCATGTTGTTGGCATTTGCCTCTTAAAGGTGTGGATTTTTAAAGCCTGTATGTATATAAATGCTTTCAATCTAGATTACGTTGTTATGTGATTACAAATAGATTTTGAGTTATAATCCATTTGGCCTGTTATTATTCTATTGTCATTTAAATGGTTTTTAAAAATAAACAAATGAATTAAAATATGTTCAGATTAGCTGGTACCAGATACAGCTAGTTTTTTTAAGACATGTAAAGCATTTATGTATTTGTTAATTTATTTTTTAATGGAAATACCAAAGCATACAATAGAAAATTGTCGGTACCTTTCTGCTAATTTCATTTAGCATTCAGACATATTTTCTTTCACCCAAATTCCTTCTAAAAATATAGTTTCTGATTTAGTAAACAAGTCAATGATGCTTCCAGTTCTCAGGGAATCATATTTTTAATGGAATGATAGGATCAAAATATCAAGGGGATATAGATAAGCATAGATTATGCAGTTTTACAATTTTGTCATCCAATTCTATGTTTTCTGTATAATGGTTCTAGGACTAGCATATTCATTTCTCCTCCATATTTCAATCCACCAAGTGTTATAAAAGAAGAAACAGTGGCACCTACTTGGTATACACTGCTTTACTGCAACAGTTGGTCAGTTCATGGAATCATCCAAGTAGGAAGAGACATAGTCTATCTATGTTACTTTTTATCTCTCAACTTGACAGACCATCAACCTACCAAGTTTTTATTATTCAAGACAAACTTCCTGAAACATATTCAAAGAGGGTTTGATGTTCAAAGATTTTAATTCATATTCAAAGAATATTTTTAATTCCATATTCAAAGAAGATTTTAATTGGAAAAATGCTATATTTGCAAACAGGGATACTCTTTCTTTCACTGACTGTGCTGGTGTCTTTTAATAGAACACCGCAGATGCTATCTTGTACCAAGTTTGTATACTAGTGGAAAAGACAACTTCAATCCTGCTTTCTACCGGATATGAAACAGATGCTTGGGGCTAAATTATCATTAAGATCAACCACTGCTTGTCAGGCTTGGATTTATCATAAATTTTATCCAAACGGAAACAAAAACTTAACATACTGCTTGCAAGTTCACCACTGGAAGAGAAAAAAAGTACACAAACTTTTTTGATGGTTGTAAAAATTAGGTTCTTGATTTAATGCACTGAGTCAAAAAGGAGGCCATATTTGGAACAACAGAGGCTCAAATGATTGAGATGGTTGTTATTACTTTTTTATTAATGTTTGTAGAAGAAGCGCTATGACTGACTGTCTTTATGAAATACTTGATATGCCATCTTTTGCAAACCATTCATTCATTCACTCTACAGAATGTCACTATTAAACTTCCTTGAATGTATTATGCATTCAATTTTACCCTCCATCATTTATTTATATGTTAACTGACAACTTTCTTCCAGTTTGGCCCACGAATAACTTTTGGATAAAGAGGCACAGAAAGGAAAAAAAAAAAAACCTTTCTTTCTACATATTTTCACTGTGATTGGTTTGGTTTTTGATTTTATAAAAGTTCTGGCTCCTCCTTCTAAACGGAAGGAGAAAAAACTCACAAGTAACTTTCTTTAGGGACAATTACTTCTAATTATGTAAGATTCAGATAAGATTATATCCTATTTCAGTTGGCAGATAAATTTTAAAAAAACATTCTTTCGGCCTATACAGAAAACAGTTCTAACATTTATAGATATTTCTGTAGCTAACACACATACTAAAACCTATTTTTTCCTATATATTTATGAAACTGAAAGAAACTCTCTGCATTATGTAATTATATTTATAGATTTAGGTTGGAATTGGGTCATTGCAGAAGATAAGTGGTTACAATTAAAATAGCTCCATAGGATCTCATTCAGTAGTAGCAAATATGCCACGATGCAGTCTCCCTTGCCCCCAAAGTGACACTTAAATGACATGCCTTCAGGCACTTAACAAACACTGTCTTGTTTCATTTTACTCTTACTATCCAGTCATCTCAACTTCTCATTGTAAAAGTTAGTGTGGGAGTCCCTCAATAAAGAGTCACAGTTTCAGTTGTACCACTGCAGCCACCATTTTTTAAAACCATACTCTGGATCCATTGCAATTTATCTGAAACTCTCTTAAATGTTCTCCTTTTGGTGCCCATAGCTAGGCAAGGAACTCAAGGTACTGTCTGAGGAATGTATAATATAGTGGAATTTTCCTTGATTTGGAAATTACACTGCTATTGACATTCTGTAGGATTACATCAATGTATGTAATTGCACTGCTGACAATTCAGCAGTGCATTCAGCTTGTAATCAGCCACAGTTCTTATTTTTCAGAATCTCCACCTTGTATCTTCTTCTTGGAAACTGCCGAGCATTATCACCCAGGATCTTCTTTAAATTTCTTTTTATGCCCTGCCTGTTTTAAGCCTGATGGTAAAATGTAGTCTCTCTTGTATTTATCTGTGGTTCATGATAACATCATTCTCAGTTAACTGACAGGCTGTCTGGACTGCAGAGCCCAACTGAGTTTTCTTTCCCATGGGATCAGTTCAGGTTGCAACATTTTGAAATCTGAGAAAGCATCATCAACAGGATGGTATTTCAAAATAATACAGTCCATAGAACCTAAATAATTTTTTTTAAAGTTGTGATGTTTATTCTTTTTAAGTAATGTTCCAAAAGCTTGTTTCTTTTCATTCTCTCTTTTTTCCAAGAATGTTTTCATAAATATTACACATCTCTTTTGTAAGTCTAAAATAAGAAAGTTGTTCAAGTCACTCTTGGTTGAAATCCATACATTCAAAAGAAAGTCACTCTTGATTTATTATTTTGTGTATTCCTTATACAGATTAAAAATCAACTAGTTTAATCTTCAAGTCCTGTGTAACACCTCTGTCAATAGCATGCTTTAGCCTGTAACTTTTTAAATCCATATCCAAAACAGCCTAATTCTCATTTATACCCTTTTCTATCACCTCTTTTAAACTCATTTTTATCATAGCAGAGTATCTTTAGAGAAAGTTCTGAGTACATTATTGCAAAATATCCTTCAATTCCAAAGTTAAAATACTTTGTTCCATACTAGAATAGAATACAGAATGACAGAGTTGGAAGGGATTTGGAGGTCTTCTAGACTAGTCTTCTAATCTTCTTCTCAGGCAGGAAACCCTCTACCATTTCAGACAAATGTCTGTCCAATCTCTTCTTAAAAACTTGCAGTGTTGGAGCATTCACAACTTCTGGAGGCAAGTTGTTCCACTGATTAATTATTCTAACTGTCAATAAATTTCTCCTTAGTTCTAGGTTGCTTCTCTCCTTGATTAGTTTCCATCCATTACTTCTTGTCCTCCTTCAGGTTCTTTGGAGAATTGGCTGAGCCCTTCTTCTTTATGGCAACACTTTAGATATTGGAATGCTGCCCTGCTATCATGACACACCTAGTCTTTCTTTTAATTGAATTAGACATACTCAATTCCAGCAACTGTTCTTTATACGTTTTAATCTCCAGCACCTAATAATTTTTGTTGCTTTTCTCTGCATTATTTCTAGAGCCTCAAACCCCTTTTTACAATGTGGTGACTACATTGTGGCAACTATTGTATTAGTGGGTCTTCTGTAATCATATCTTTAGCTTGTTCTCATTGCCTCTAAAAACCAACCTTGAAGCTCATGTCATGCTTTTCTCTAATCCATAACATTTTCCCAATGAAAATGTTGAAGTCCCACAGGTGCCAATATAGGGAGGCATCTTGATATAGCGCTCACAGGTATTGCAATCCTATATTTTGCCTGCAAAGGCTTTACCAGCTATGTCCTAGACTGCTTAAAAGAAAAGGATAAGAACCACCAATTTGCATGACAAAATTTAATTCAAGGGAGTAAAAAAAAAAAAATACATGACACCTGTAAAAAGGGACTTTGACCACATGGTCATGGCTGCCATCTTGAACATTTTTTTGTTCATTTAATCCAAACAAATTCTAGCAAAATTCAAATTCCAAACTGAAAATTTAAGCAACAGCAAAATCTATGCCATGTTATAATAGTTATTTGTGTGAATGAAGTTAATGGGCACATTCATCTCTGTAAAACATATATGGTTGTAAAAAAGCACAAACTATTTAAGAGAAACTGGGAAATTTGAGATAAATATCCAGAACTTTATAATTTTCTGAGTGAGATTAAACAACTTGAATATGTAGACTTTGTCTACATTTATACTAACTAGGATATAAAAAAGAAATTTTAATTAAACATTTTTCTTCCTCCTGTTCATTTATTTGACATGATACTTGACTAACCAGTATTGAAGCTTTTCAGCAAGTTTCAGTCTCACACAATTAACTTAATTAGCATCAAGTGGATTTCAGTGCAGTCATCAGAGAAAATATATAAAACATATAATTAT
This sequence comes from Laticauda laticaudata, assembly GCA_004320025.1. Classification (NCBI taxonomy): domain Eukaryota; kingdom Metazoa; phylum Chordata; class Lepidosauria; order Squamata; family Elapidae; genus Laticauda; species Laticauda laticaudata. Next base: position 30,406 of record BHFT01037084.1, read on the forward strand.
TCAATGCTTAGGAAAACATGTTAATCATCATTATTATTACATGCAATAATCATGAGGATCTCAGAATTTGCCTGAAACAACAAAATTAATCAGAATTCTGTTTCCGAGTTATCTGTACTAAATTATGCAGCTGAAAATTTTCTGATACCAAGTATTGGATGAAAAATTCCCTGTTTCAAAAACCAAAGTAGCTCATAATTAATGGTTACTTCAGTATAAAATTGATAAGTTTCATAATTACAATGTTTTTAATATTAAAGCAATATATTTTGCTCTTATACCCACATAGAGTATCTAGATATTTATTTGTATAAGATGGGAGGAGAAATATTAAAATAAAAAACAAAATAAATTCAGATTTAATAGAAGTATTGAAAAAGGCTTGATTCAGTTTTATATAGAAAACTTATCACTTTTTGCATTTCATGACAATTCTAGCTTAATGTTCCTATTAATCCAGTCTTTGGATTGGTTGTTATCCATTAGGACAATGTTTATAAATGATCGTGAGGCAAGAGTATATGGTAACAATAGTATTAATTGAAGCTAATTCTTTTCCACTACTGGATTACCATCCTTACATAAATAGAAGTAATCATTAGGGACACCCTGATCCTGAACCTCTTGTTATAGATAACAATGTAGAGTACACCTAACTATGTCCAGTTTTTGGAGAAAATACACATTTTAAGAACTACATTGTGATGTTTAGTATTATACTATTCATGTTATCTTGAATTTCTGTTATGGATTGCACCAGGAGAGGCTAAACCAATTTCATTACATTCATGATGTACAATGAAAATAAAGGCTATCATTATCATTCTCAGAATCTTTATGCAGCACAGACAGCTCATGCACTTAATTCCTATACTTTAAAAATATTTGAAAGAAAACCTTTGGATATGTTTTTTGTATTCTTTTGATTTTACACCATTCCTGGATGCTGTTCAATATGATGGATTCTGGCCAACATAAATCTCTGAGCAGATGTCAGAGGTAGTCTTGCAAATGAGTATGAAGATCTGAGACAGCACTACACCCTGGGGCAGGATGAAGTCCATAGACCATTTTATTGTCATTCTTGGCTATCATCATTATAATAAAATCTGGAAAACAACCTTGCAGATATTAAAGGCCCGGTCCCACTGCACTTACGGATGCAAAGAGGATGTAAAATGTTAAAAAAAGCTTGCCATCAACACATGCATCTTTTGTTGTACTCATTTGTAATATGTGTTTTCATACGCTCTTGTCCCGTTCGAGCATACCGTCCCTGGCTATTTCATCCACGCAAGAGTTTTGAGCTGCACAAAAACTTTGTTGAATGGTGAACTTTCCTGCTGTGTACGAATGTAAAATCTGCGACAAAACGGAGCAACAAATTGTTCTATGTCTGTTAATCATCCGTTAAATGTCTGCTGTTCCTTCTCTGCATCCTCTGGCATCCTCGCAACTCAC
>BHFT01037086.1:0-30517 GCA_004320025.1 Laticauda laticaudata
CCCCCGAAATTTTGCTTGTCCACTGTGTCCTTTATGCATACGTTTTGCGTCCGTCGGCCAGTGGGACCGGGCCTTAACTACGCACTAACTTTTTCATAAATCTAATTCAGTTTGGAGGTAATATTAAGAGATGTTCTGAATGCTACAAAAAGAGGGTTGTGTGAATTGTCCTGATCAGGCTAGCAGATCCTCAATTCTATACTAAAGTATAGATCTTCAAAAGTAGGCTATGCGTTATTTGATCTTGACCCAATTGTTGGCTTCTTCACTTGTTCAATTCTCCTTCCATCCATTTCATGCCCTCTTCTCAAGCTTAACATTGCTTCTTCTCATTTACCCTCTTCTATATGTTGGCTAGTAGTGGGAATGTACAAATTCTGATGGGTAATCTAATTCAAACACAGAAGATTACCTACCACTTTGTCACTAATTAATTACACTGGACTTTTGAAAATACAATGATTACCATCTTAGGAGTCATAAATCAGAAGAGTAAATGGAACAAAACAGATACCAGCCACTTAAACCTCTACAAATTATCAAACATGCAATCCCATTCTCTGAAAAAAGAAACTGTGACATACTTATCTACATGAATGTTTTGTTTTGCTTTGCTTTTAGGAAAATATCACTCTCAGTGTGATCCATTAAGATTTAAGATATGCTCTAGTATTTTCCTGTGTGACAGAAAATATATTGCAAAGAAAAGACATTCTCAGTACAGAAATTAACCCAGTGCTGGAATTTGCCTTGAAATTTCTGAAAAGAAATTGTCCTATCCTACCCAATGAAAGAGACTTCAATACTTTCTTTTCAGAATACCTGAAAATATCATTTGAATTTCTCATAGAAAGCCTCGAACTTATTAATGTCTTGGAACTGGGGGAAGATGCTACTACAATGGTGTTGTTTTTCTGTTACATAACTTTTCAACATTATGATACCTGTGTTTGCCCACACTTAGTGATACAATGCGTCAGATGAATGAGGATGTATCTCAACTACATTTTGAATCACTTTTGAAAATCAGACATGTGAAGGACATTTTGTAGGTTTAACTAGTTCTTCTTCAGAAAAAAAAAACATTCTTCAGAAAAACTTATTCAGTTGTTTCAAATGTTTTGCAAAAGAAAAGAGGAAATTCTCAAGGATAGAGTAGGGATATTCTTGTGTTTATTTAAGTATCTGGCCTACATTTTTATATATGGTTATCTCTGTACAATAAATACAAGTGTGCCTTCATTGGCCAAGTACCATCCATGCACTTACCAGGCATTTGAGCAAGGAACAATCCACAGGCAATGTGATTCCTTCGTTAAAGTCGATTAAAAGATTGGGGGCATTTGTAAAGGGACACCAAAGACATCATTTGCCCGATGCCTTGCATTAAGCAAAGGCTGATACAACCATTACAATTTGCTATAATAAATAAATGTGTAAGGCTGGAATCAGGGAGAATCAACCTTCAAACCAACATTTTGCCAACTTAGATGCAATGCTGGGTGCACAGTCATCCCTTTTTTCAGCCATATACATATCCTCATCAGATTGTTGTATAGAAATAAATCATAGTGAACAGATGAATCACTAGATTAGACAGACAGACAGACAGCAGGCAGGGACAAGATAGATAAGATAGAATGATAGATAGAAGAAATAAATGGATGTAGAGAATGGGTACGCCGATAGATAGCAACTATATAGATAGTTATATATTCCTTAAGTTTGTTCGAACGAGTGGTCACCTCACAACTGTATATGAAGCCTGACTCACAGACAAACACAAGTGTCATATATATGCTGTCGTTGGTGTGCTGTGCTTGTGTGTGTTGCTGTGTGTCGTCTCGGGCTGCTGTCAGCTTCTCTCTCGCTATTGATCCCACAGTCTCATCGTTGTGCTTTTAAAGGTCTTGTAGCAATGTATTTCAGCACGGACAATCTCATCATGCCCATCATCGAGTGGCTGCTCTGGACGAATTGACGTTTGTATGCTTTAAAGTGATATGTAGCAACATACCAAACTCAACTCTACAGAACGCCATGATGATGGTCAGATGAGATCTGGCTGAAACAGTTGCCTCACACTTTAAAAAGACGACAATGACATTGGCGAATACCGAAGGAATCTGACTGATATTAGTATGTATATATATATATATTTGGGTTTTCTTGAGGGGCGATTTTTCGGCGAGTATCATTGTATTTGTGGGAGCCTTGGTTATTCGGGGTCTTCTCCCCGCGTAAAATTGGACAGTGTCTTAGGACAAGATTTCGTATGAAAGCACCACTTCTCATCGAAAACGGGTTGTGCTTACCGATTATCTTTCTCAATTCTCCATTTGCGGGTGAGAGAACCCGATAAACCAGAAGATACCCTTACATCATTATATTACTTACTATACAGTATATATACATAATATATTAACCTAGTGATACTATATTATTATATATTTACTAGTAATAGGATATATATATTGAGCATGTATCATATAAATATAACTTTTCATTATATAAATTTATATAATATAAATTATTAACCCCCCAGATGATTTACTAAATATGTGTAGTATCATAATTATTCATAATATATACTAATAATAAAAAATTTGAATATCATTTAAATTTATAAATATATTTATATTTACTGCGATCATATATATATATAATAACTCATATATATGCAATCATATAATGTTGCTGTTTCAGTTGCCCTCGGGTATTACTCCCAGCGCTCAATTTGTATGAACGCTAAACGTTGCTAACAGACTTGTAGTAACAGCTACATACAATGACCGTGGGAGTAATATACCCGAGGGAAGCGTGAACAGCACACATGTAAGTACACTCCGCGAAAAAGCCTTAAAAAAACAAATATCTTGCCATCATCAGCTTCTGAATGGAGATGTGGCTCTCTCTTCACAGCTTTGATTTCACAAGATTCGTATGGCTGGCCCGTCTACTTCCTGATTTGGCTAGGAGTTGGTTTGTGCGACTCACTGACCTTGTTGAGTATTTGAGCTTCGATGTGGATTCGTGGAACTCCCCCGGATTAGTTCTAGGTTTCTTCTGTCTGTTTTGTGGCGCTAATTGATTGGCTGGCACACTCTGTTCCTGTGTATGGAGCGGTTTCAGCATGCGGACTTGGCTTCGTGGTGAGAAGGACCGGTTGCTATCAATTAGGAAGCCAGTTTCACCTGGGTGCCGTGGTGGGGGGGTGTAGTCGAAGTTGGAGGCATTCCAGAGGAAGTCCTGTTTGTATGCCTCAGGTGTTGTGCTGGTTTGGTGGGTGGTGGAGATCTTTCTATTGTAGAGTGGGTAGTCTTCCAAATGATTGACATGTTTCTATGCCTGGAATTGATGCATCTAATCATGCTTTCAAGTCTTTTTTCAATGTCTTATGGCTTCTCTGATGATTCTGTGCGGAGTTTCTATAGTGGCTAGGGTTTAAGAATCCTGCCATTGAAGATTTTGATGTGTGACCTCGTGGTTTTTCTCCGAGTGACTAGTGAGAGAGGGTGTGTCATTCTCAGCTTATTTTACTGTTCGCATTTTGGATAGGTTCATCAATAGGCATCTGGAACTTTACTTTCTTCTTATTGGTCTGTCCCATGATGTGCGGGGCATGATGTACAGGAACTTCGCTCTGTTATTTCCATTGGTTTTCCAGGTCCTCAAGTTTTGTCTTTGGGGTTTTAAGGATGGACTGCTATTTTTTTGTCTGTTTTGAAGGCAGTCTTGATGTGATGCCTGTGTAGTATTTTACTGATTTTATCTGTAGTACTTCTTATGTAGGGCAAGGTACTGCAGATAAAATCAGTAAGATACTACACAGGCATCAGACTCCCAATAAAGTCATCATGGCACAAATTTTAAAACAGTCTTGGTGTAGAGTTAAGTGAATTTCTTCCTGTCCTTCACAACATTAGAGAACACCAAAAAGGGGAAATAAGATTTACTTGAAGAAAACATATTCAGGTTCTTCTTGGTGACAATTTGGAGGGAAACCCATTTTCTTCCACTTTCACAATTTATAAGTGAGTTAGAAAAATTGCAGGTTGTTTCTGACATATATTTCTAGTTTGTATTCCACTGGAGTTATAATAAAAAAAATGTTATTTTTTTTTAATTCTCTGTCATTATTTCATTTGCCCCATGAGCCAAATTATCAGTAAAAATGTAGTATTATTACCGATTCCCAAACCTTTTCTTCAAAAAGATTGCTAGACAGATCTGAGGGCCTGTAGATAAGTCAGATATTGGACATGTAGCATCAAGGGTACTAATGTGTGACAACATTGTAGTCACCCTGATTTAGCATGGACAACATTTTGATAAATGCTTAGTTTATCAAAGGAAGAGAGCACTAGAGAACTTAACTAAATATATTCTAACATACAACATAATGTAGCTCAAATTACACATCCTAAGTATGGTCTTAAAAACACTTTAAAAAGTTATCTTTATATCAAAAGGAATTACTTTGAAATCAAACAGAAAAATTGAGAACTATTTAACTCCATAGGATAATTAAGCATCTGCTTTTCTTTCCACCACTAAAATCAAGGCCAATTAGTGTCACTATTTCTTTGTGTCCATCATTCTCCAAAGCTTGGAAAAATAATACCTTAAAGTAAAATTTTAATCTCAAAAAGAATTATTGTGACTCTCCTAAATTAACATTTAACACATTTTATTGGAAAAAAAATTCCCTGATCCCTAGGAAAATGTTATATCTTTTGAATGTTAATAAGAGAAAGTGGAGGAGATGAATTGTCTTGTATTCCTCTTACTGTACCTAAATTTTGGTCAGTTTCTAACCAGTATTATATTGAACATTTCAGAATTACATGTAAATATATTTGTTTTTTTCTGTTTTAGGTCATTCATACCATGAGAGTAATTGACAAGGATGATCCCAAAAATGGACATTATTTTGTTTATAATCTTCCATCTGAAATGGCCAACAACCCTAATTTTACAATTAAGGAAAATGAAGGTAAATATAATTGGCGGTTGTACTTTTTGCTGTGTTCATTACTAGTGTTCTTAATGTCCTTCTGTCTTTTACTATGAGCATTTGCCTTTAATTTTTATGACACGGTCAGTGTTTGCTTTCAAGGTATCTGGATGAGAAATGGATGGATGGATGGATGGATAGATGGATAGATGGATAGATGGATAGATGGATAGATGGATAGATGGATAGATGGAATGGAATATAATAGATGTGTATGTGTATTGTATATATGACGATAAGAGAGAGGAGAGAGACAAATATATATATATTTGTTTTTTTTAAGTCTTTCTGTTCAGCTTTCCTTCGGGTATTATCCCACGTCATTGTAGTCTGCTGCTTTTAAATTGGTAGCAATGTTTCGGCAGAAGGTTTATTGCCATCATCAGGCTTCGTTATTGACGTTCACTCTAGCGGATACATGTACCAATAACATGAAGCCGTGATGATAGGCGGATGAGATTCTGCTAAAACCCGTATGCTACAACTATAATAAGCACTTACAAATGACATGGGATTTAATACCCGAAGAAGCTGAACTTGCATTCAGATGGTCTTAGACAATGATTTTGATGAGGTCCACACTCGCCATCTTCTAGCGTGGGCTTATCGGCTTGGTGCTTGATGCACAGTTAAAGCGGATCGGAACTTGCCGTCTCCCTACATATATACTGGATGGGGAAGTGTTGGCTGTGTTTCATTTCTTACGATTGGTTTGATGGTGAGGTTGATGTTTGCAGATTGGCTGGCTATAGGAAACGCAGCTCCATGCTCACAACAAGCACAAAGCCAAAAGCACCTTCAGCGGTGAAGATGGTGAGGTGGGACCTTGTTCAAACGGTTGCCAAGATGCCGCTTCACCTTACACAGGAAAAAACTCCGAACAGGCTAAGACCGCATACCTGTAACCCAATCACTTTGTTCTGTGTTGGACTGGCTTCAGCGATCTTGAGCTATTCGCGTGAAAGGATGGCGTATTAAATACTATTAGCGAAGCTAGGTTTATCTGGCTGCCTGGTGGGGGGGTGTTTTGAGCTGAAGGTATCAGAGGAGTCTGTTCTGTGTACAGGTTTTCATGGATTGTGGTGTGGAGAATCTTTCTATTTGAGATGTTCAGCTTCCCAATATTGATTGATAGTCTGGTGCGAATCATCTCTTCTTATTCATTGCTTTCTACAACAAACCCCTAAACTCAGTCCAATAAACACAGACCAAGATCCCAACCAATCAGATTAGAAAAAACATCCTGCCCACAATTAATAGGCTAAGCACTCAAAATTAAAACCACGCGCTGTGAGACCCTGGACCCAGATACGAAAACTCAATATCAGAGAGCCATGATTGAATGCAGATGAATTCTGCTGAAATGTTCGCCTACAAATTTACTAAAAGCAACTACACATGACTTGGGATTAATACCCAAAGAAGCTGAACAGCACACATGTATAAGACCCGTGGAAAACTTTTAAAAAAAAACATTAAATATATATATATATATATATATATACATATAATTTGTTTTTTTTAAGCTTTCGCGGGCTACTGACACTACAATGATCATAGGCATAATGACCCGAGGTAAGCTTGACCACGACACATGTAATTACCCGCGAAATACTTAAAAAACTAAATTATATTATAATACCTTGCAGGTATTATCACCATCATTGTAGTGCTTTCAAGTATGTGCATAGCAACTTTCAATGCACTAAAACCCATAAGCCATATAGAAAACTCCAGGCCACAGAATCAATCAGCAGAGAGCCATAGAGATTAAGACAAATCAGAAGATGATAGAAGAGATGATCCAGCAGATTGTCAATCATTTGGAAGCCTGCACTCGTCAAATAGAAAGATCTCCACACCACAAACTCAGGACTAAACAAACCTGAGCATCAAACAGCATCCCTCTCTGATGCCTCCAACTCAAACACCCCCCACCGCACCCAGGCACTCCAGGCTGATTTAACCTGGCACCGTTCTAATGGAATTCAAGCCGTCCTTTCACATGAAGCCAAGCTGCACTGAAAGCCTCCAACACAGGAACAGAGTGTTGCCAGCCAATCAATTCCTTCTGAATTCTGACTGAACGATGATAAATATTTCAATTTCAGAATCACAGCAGTTTTCTGTAATTTTTGTTTTGATTTATTTGCCTTTTCCAACCTTCAGTAGATTACTACGTATTTTTAAAGAAATAAAATTGGAACTAAGATAGTTTCTGGATAGATAATTTTTCTTAGATTCGTTTTTGTATATTTCTGGAACTATTTGCAAAAGAGTTTGCAAAAAAGAAAAAATGGAAATGGCCAGATAGAATTTCAGACCAAATTGAAAAGCCTTCTTGAAACCGTAATTTATTCAAGATTTGGAAAGACATAAAAAATGTCCCCAACTAATAAAGGAGAATATTTGTAGCTTAGGGTTAGCAACAATCGTCCTTGGTGTTCTCTAAGCTTGCTTGTTTTCTTGCAGACTTTCCAATATCCAAACTAGTTAACATCATCAGCGCGAGTAAGTAGTGCTACTTGCTGTCAGTTCATATTTTCATTTATTTATTTGATTTGTCAATCACTTACAAGATAATAGGTATAAGTAAAAACATACTTATGAATACATAGATATATATAAGAATAAAGAAACAATAGGACAGGGATGGTAGTCATGTTGGTGCATTTATGCACCCCCCCTATGGACCTCTTAGGAAAGGGGTGAGGTCAATAGTAGACAGTCTAAGGTTAAAGTTTTTGGGGTTTGGGGAAGAAACCACAGAGTCAGGGAGAGTATTCCAGTCATTGACCATTCTGTTGCTGAAGTCGTATTTCCTGCAATCAAGTTTGGTGTGGTTTACCTTGAGTTTGTATCTATTATGTGCTCTTGTATTGTTATGGCTGAAGCTGAAGTATTCATTGATAGGTGGGACATTGTAATGTATGTTTTTATATACTATACTTAAATCGGACCGAAGGCGGAGTAGTTGTAGATTTTCTAGGTCTAAAATTTCGAGTCTGTTGGCATAAGGTATTCTGCAGTGAGTAGATATTCTAGTGGCTTGCCTGTCTTAGGGTTTACTTGTCCCCTAATGATATATTTATTCTCAGGCTTATCCTCTGTAAAATAACAACAGCAGGTTTTGATTAGGGAAGAGAACTGTACTTATGTGTTCAAAAATTTTAACTGCTATTCACAATCAGTGGTTTTCCCAGAGCTCATTAATGGCCATGTCAAAGGAAGAGATGGAGTCTTTAAGGTTATATCAATAGCCTAGAGACCTGTTGGCTATGAATTACAGTGTGATAGAACTGCATAGTAATGTAGTTTTAGTCTTTCAAAGTCCTCCTTTCAAATTCCTCAGAATACTGGGGATTCTTGGGAATACTTGGGAACACCTACTGCAGAATGTTGTGGATGATTTTGGATATTATGCTTTGGTAACAAATTATTGCATTTCCACAAAGAAACTACTCAGGAAACAACCTGCAATGAAAAATTAAAGAATTTAGTGTGTTGACATAGGAGAAAACAAGACCAATGAAAGACATGAGATTAATTTTCATTAATGTTGAATCAATTGCTAGATATAAAACCAAAGACCTTGTTTCCAATAAATGGGTTTACACCTCGTAATTGTATGTTAGGCAGGGCATATAATTCATTTAGACTTTAGAAGAAAGGTAAAGGCCAACTTTCAGGTAAAGGTCAACTCAATAACAAAACCAATCAGTGGTGGAATTCATTTTTTTTTACTGCCATTTCTGTGGGCTTGGTGGGTGTAGCATGGCTTGGTGGGCATGGCAGGGGAAGGATACTGCAAAATCCCATTCCCATCCCACTCCACTAACCTGCCTTCCAGCTCTGTTTTCTTGTGCAAGGCAACAAAAGAAGACTCAGCTGATCAGCTGGGACTTGGGAGGCAGAGAATAGTTTGGGCAGTGCCAGTCAGGTGGCATTTGTTGGTTTTCCAAACTACTCAAAATTTCTGCTACTGGTTCTCCAGAACTGGTCAGAACCTGCTGAATACCACTTCTGGAACCAATTATCTGGAGAGATCAAAGATCTTGGAAAAAAAAAGAGGATAGGAGAACCATCTGTATTCATGCTCTACTTTGGACTTTCTTGCATCAAACATGGATCAGACCTCTCCTCCTTTTAATTAAAAATGGCAATAATGTAACTCATAACTGTGGGAAAGCAACACATCCTTGCATTTTTAAAGCTTAGGCATGCTAAATAATCCTTACCTCTCCCCTCCAATCAGTTTCTTTTTTGAAACTTTCTGCTCCTCTAAATTCAGTTGCCCAATGGCATAGGAACTCTTTATCCTTAAATAGATATGATGCTATTTCTGTATGACTTGATGACATTGCATTAAGTAAATAACCTTTATTCTGGGGAAACAATGCCAAGACTTGTTTGCAATTTTTTAAAGTAATCATTATCCCCTGTTTAATAGATTTTGAAATACATGCATTCAAACTTACTCATTAAATCAGCATCCTGGCAGCTGAATTATTGAAGAATCTTTTCACTTCAACTAAATAATGAATTATTGGAGAGTAGAGGCAAAAGCAAGCTAATCATTTGTTCAAGTTTAGTGATGTGAGATTTTATAAAGGGTCCAGTTGATTATAGAGCCAGGATCTAATGAACACACAAAGGCCTTCCTTATATTGCCTTGTAATAGTGTTCTAATTGTGAAAGGCACGGTCATTAACATTTCTTTTTCTGCTCTTAATACTGTAAAAAGATTGATGATGAAGAAGGTGATTTTTTTCCTGTTCTGCTCAAAGAATCCCTGAATAGTATACAAGGTCAAAGTCACAGTTCAAAAAAGCCTGCTTCAAAACATAAAACAGGAATAAGGCAATCAGAACAAGTAAGTAAGTCAAAATAAAAATTCTGAAAGTGCCAAACTTCAGTTAATTTGAAAGCAGTCTAAAACATAAAGTTAGTTGTTGTAGAACAAAAACATCTGGGTAAAAAAGGACACAAGGGAGTAGGTGGATGGGTGGATGGATGCAGGGGTGGGATTCAACTGGTGTTACCACTGGTTCGGTGACTATGTTTTGACTACTGTATTCTGTATTATTGTCTTCACTTTTTTATTTTTTTGGTAATCACAAGATTATTGTGGTCCATGTTTCCATTGTTTACTCATTTGATTTACTGTTGTATTAAGCATAAACATTTCAATGGAATTTATGCTTTCCAGGATTTTATGTTCATTTTTCTCAACATTCTTTTTTTTTTTGGTGGGGGGGAGGGTACAAAACATTTGCATATATTTGGATTTTGGCTTGGAAACCACTCAAACGTCACTCTGGATGTACTTTAGCAATCGTGGTGTAAACTGCATAAATTCCTGTTAAACTTCAATGGGAAAAATATTACCTTCATTATTAACCACATTGATATTCCACAATGTAATTAAAAAAAACAATTACACAGAAGAATAAATTGTATTCTGTTAGGAAAAAAAATATAGCAAAGGCACATACTGTATTAAGGAATGGTGCTTGCAAACACATAGGCAAATATTTACTCACAGGAAAACACACACATACTATGCAACTGCTTTCCTTTTTTTTTTTTTTAAGAAATTTATTGACTGATGTATTAGAAAATGAACCTTTGCTTGGAAAAGGGGTGCACTGCATGAGAAAGAGAGAGTGAGAATGAAAAGAAACTATTAAATGTGCCAGTTTTATATCATTCCTATCTATGTGCCAATCATTTGTTCTTTCTCTGGAGTATTGCTGTATTTAATATTCTCCAACTGTGGATTGCTGGGGAGAATATGAATTAATTTCTCTTCAACCTGTCTTGCTATACTTCTTCTTTTTTATTATTAACCATTGGGATCCAGTAGATGATAAATCAATGATATTCCTGCAGATAAGCCTTCATTTGAAGTCATGGAAAGCTGGCACACATTCTTTTGATACAGCTATTATCCAACCTGGGAGGAGGAACGTGTGATCTAAAGGCATTTAAATTGGTCACCTGCCTTGTCACCTTTTAGCTGTTAAAATCCCCCTACATAGTGAGGTTCTTTGGTAAATGATTTAATCCGCGCCTGGTGGCGTTTATGATGAGATGGATGCTTGTAGCCCTGAAGATAAAATTGCCAAGGAAGCTGGTCATTATGTGGGGTGGACTTGGACAGATTTTATTCAATAGCTGAATGACGAATTAAATCAATGTAAATGTCTCAAGAATACTAAATTCACGCTTTACTAAAAAAATCATCTTCTCTTTTGAACACACTTTTCTGGTATTGACCTCAAAAATAACTTTTCTCCAGGGAAGGAAAAATTCACTTCTATGGTTCTAGATATTTTCCTCCTCCTTTCCATAATTATTAAGTATAGCACAAACAAGTACAAGTAGATGAGAAGATCCGATTGACTAATATCCAATTATTCTTATGTCTTCAAGTTGATTTCAGTTCCTAGTGATCCGATGGATTGAGGCTTAACAGGCATTTAATTGTAACCCATACTTTTTTCTAAGGACATTCCAATAATCTCTTTAATCCTATTCATACATTTTATTCATTGTTTTCTCCTTCTACCTGCCACAAAGCATAATTATTTCTGGTCATTTTCTCTTGACATTGTATGCACAAAACATGTCAGTTTTTGGTTCTTCTTAGCATAAAGTCAGTTTTAACACAGTTCACAAAACCATAATGTGAATGGTTCTGTCTTTCTGTTACTTTATCTAAACATCCAGGATATGAGTTGGCCAAGTGCCTCTAGAAAGCTCACAAAACCAAATAAATGTTTTATTTCTTATATTATCAGAAACACTAGGTATTCATTAACATTCTACCTCTGTTATGTAGTTTCATAAAAATGTCATGCCTAATGGTCATTTTATTTCATTAATTACTTTTTAATGAAAATTAATGCTACAGATCAAACTATTTGAAAGGCTTTCAATTTTATCTTGTTTAATAACCTTATCTGAACTATTGATCAGAGTTCAGGAGATTTCACAATTCAGTTGAATGAACTTTGAATCAAACTGTCAAAGCAAAATTTTGCAAAGCTTTAGTCTCTTCTATTGAGTTACAAGAAATCAAAACAGCAATCATTGACATAAAACTGGTTTTGCTTTTGTTTTTATTTATGGGAGGCTTTTTGGATCACTAAGGGTTGGAAAAAAATTGAACATTTACCATGGATTATTCCTAGTGATATGTCAAATGTAAATGCTTATCAGTCATTGTCTTGGTCTATTTAAACACTTCAGAATTCCATTTGATCAGAGAACTCAGTGATTGACTTTGAATCTGTTATTATCTCTTGGGTCCTTCAATCTGAAGGTTTCAGTGTTGTTTGTATAAAATAAAGGGAAGTCTCTTTCTGTGTTTCCTTGAGTTCCTAAGAGAAATATAAAGAAAAGAAAAGAATACTTTGGTTCTGATGTAGGAAAAAGACAGAGGATGGCCTAGACAACTTTCTCCCTTTCATGTATTTTATTGAAGATAACCATCTTTTATCATTGGCTATGCTAATAAAAGTTAAAATACTTTGAAATCTAAAACTTCTAGAGAGCACTATGTTGAATTCCAGTAAAATAGAGTTTGTAAGAGGATATAGCCTTCTTTTGATTTTATGGCCATTGGATGGTGACTTTGGGATTGTGTGAAATGGAGTGCATTATAGTATGTGTTGGAAAGCCAGGGCAAATACTGACTGCTTTCCATGAAGTTAATGATTTTCTCTACGATATAATTTCAGAATCATCTGAAGAGGTGCATGGTTAAGGCTTTGGAAGACTGTGATCAGTGTGAAAGCCCCTAGTTAAATACCTGCTGTGCTCGGAACATGAAAGAATCTTCCAAGCCAATGTTATATAGAAAACAAAGCTCTTGACTTTCTTAATAGATGATGATAATGACGATGATGATGATGATTTTATCCATTGAATCATGTCTGACTTAGAGATTTTATGGGCCAGTTCTCTCCACATTTTCTAATCTTGCACTACTTTCGAGTTTTTCTATGCTTTGGCTGGTGTCATCTTTGATCGTTTCCAGCCACCATGTTCTTTGGTGGCCTGGTTTCCTTTTACCACTAACTCTTCCAAATATCATTGCTTTCTCTCATGAATTCCCTTGCACAACACAGCCAAAAGACACAATTTTGTGTTTTTTTCTAAAAATATATATTTTATTAAATTTCTTCATAAGATAAAATATAAAAAGAAAAGAGAAATTGAGAAAGAAAGAAAAAAGAATACTGAAGGGACAGATTAGGGTTAGAGTTCCTAAGTTTTGTGAAATTTCCTAGAAAAAAAGAAAAAAAAATCAAAAGTTCTAGGAATACAGCCTGGAACTGATCCAATAAGGATATTATTCTCTTGTCAGAAATTAATAATGAAATAATGAAAAATATCAGCGAAAGGTTTTGGCATGCTTTAGAGACAATTACCTACATGAATCTAAAGTTCAGACATTTTGAAAGGAACAGAATTGGAAATTAAACACATAATTATTTAAAGTTCATTTTGTTCCAAAAGGGATGGTTAAAGAGGAAAGGGCAGAAAAGAAACATTCAACATGTCATTATTTTCTATCTGTTTAGAATTGGCTATCCAGAGACAAAAATTTAAAATATTTGATTATTTCCATGTCATATTTCATTATGGGGAATAGTGGTGTCATTTGATAGGCCAAAAGCTCATTGTTGTTCTTCTCTACCTGTTTTCATCCCTCATGTGAATGCTATTATTTGTTCTTTGAACATGATTATAACCTATTATATTAACATTATAGCCTATTATATATTTTCATACCAAAGATGATCAGGATTATTTATTTATTTATTTATTTATTTTATATCTAAGATTTGAAGGGGTAAGTTTATTTTTCTCATATGCTACCACTTACTTATGACTGTATTTTCTGCTGTTTCATTTACAAATAATTCCAATATTGTTGAATGGTGTTGTATAGACTTTAAATTATTGCAGGAGAAGAAAGACACTTTTAAAAAATAATATTTCTGGGCGAGGAATAGTGAGATTTGGCATTCAAGGTGGCTAAGACATTGGCCATGACATTGACTAATTGTCCCTGAAAGCTGAATTTATTTTATCTTTTTTAGACTTACATGGCTGCTGAAATTATGAACTCCAATCCAGAGTGGATCACAAAACTATGCCAACATCAAAATTAAAGTTAAAAAGAAAACCATTACACTCTCCATCAGAATAGCAATAACACTTAGACTTATATTTTACATCCCTCTCTAAGCAGTTTACAGAGTCACCATATTGGCCCCAACAATCTGGGTCATAATTTTACCAACCTCAGAAAGATGAATGGCTGAGCCAACCTTGAGCCTATCTGGACCAAATACCGGAATCCAGCTTCTCAACAGAAAATTCTATGTGGAAATTGTAGGTTCTTAAACGTTGTTCCTATTAAATCATCAATATCATCATCATTTTAGATCAAATGGTTGCAGTGAATTTTTTGATTTGGTGATTTTGAATCCGGTGATTTTTTGACTGAATTCAGGATAGTTTGTAGTAATATTTGTTTCTGGTGTATCAGATGATGTTATAAGATGCAAAACAAAATGAGTAATCTGGAATTATAAAATAGTTTCTGCATTTGTAGTTTCATAAGATTTATAACATAAAATGTTATGGTGGCCATCAATTTGATTTTTCCAGAACATACATTGTAAATTCTTGGTGTTTACGGAAAATTTATCATTTTACATTAATGAAAATGTCTACATGTATGCAGCTTGATTTCCACAACATTACCCTTTAAAACAGCTTATAAAAAGACTCTTTATATGAGCTTAACAATAAAAGTGATAATATCAAGTAGCATAATTTATTTTAATCAGCCTTCTGGCTAAATAGGACAATTCTGTCTTTATTGTCAAGCTCACATAAAGAGTCTTTTATATTGTGCTTGGTGTCTGTAACCTGCTGCATTGTACTCTTTAAAACATGTGATCCTTTCTAAGCTATTTGGTCAACCTATTTTTTTTCCTTTTCATTGCTTCTGCTGTTAGTTGTTCCAGATTCGTTGAAAAGAAAGGTGAGGCCAGATAGACCTCCAGTAAAAAGACTCAAAAGTGTTTAAAGGTCTCCTGGAGCTAAAATTACTTTCGAGTTATGATATTATTTGTGAATTATATGCATGTGATTTGGAAGCAAGTCAGTGCTGAAAACAAAATGCATATGCTATTGTTAGAATAGTAACTTTACCCTAGACTCCTGTTATTAATTTCTAGGATTTTGAACTGGTTTGTACATTGTCTTAGTGTTTTCCATACTTTCTAGCTTGGTTAACAATTCGACTACCTCCATTACCTAGCCAATTCTCTGGTTACATATTATTTAGGAAATGCCTCAGCCCATTCCAGGACATTTTATCTTGATTTAGAAGCCTTATATTATCTTTGTGGCTAAATCTGGATAGTATAGGCTGGAGCCTTGCCATTGATTCCAAATTCCAAATGACCTAAGAAGGTGGAATACAACCTATGAAAAAAATCTACAAAATATACTATGTAACTCTCAGGATCCTTTGGCTTAATGATGGTGGCCAGGACAAAATGTATGGAATGATGAAAATGGGAAACTGTACAGCATTGTTAAAGGTGCCCCAAACTAATCAGGAGATCTAAGCTATTCCAACTGCTGGCTAGTACTATGGAATTTATAATGGAAGAAAGTGAAGAGGAACTAAAGAGCCTCTTGATGCGGGTGAAGAAGGAGAGTGTAAAAGTTGGCTTGAAATTCAACATTAAGAAAACTAAGATCATGACATCCAGCCATCTGAATTCCTGGCAAATAGATGGGGAAGAAATGGGGGTAGTAACAGATTTTATCTCCCTGGGCTCCAAGTTCACCACAGATGGGGACTGCAGTGAAGAAATTAACAGACTCTTGCTCCTGGGGAGGAAATCTATGGCAAATCTAGACAGCATACTAAAAAGCAGAGACATCACCCTACCAACAAAAGTGTGTACAGTCCAGTTGTATGGGACTATGGTTTTCCCAGTTGCAATGTATGGCTGTGAAAGTTGGACCATAAGGAAGGCTAAGCACCAAGGAATTGAGGCCTTTGAACTAGGGTGCTGGAGAAGACTCCTTTGAGTCCCTTGGAATGCAAGGCGATCAAACCGGTCAGTCCTAGAGGAGATCAACCCTGACTGCGCTTTATAAGGCCAGATCCTGAAGATGAAATTCAAGTATTTTGGTGACCTGATGAGAAGGAAGGACTCACTGGAGAAGAGCCTAATGCTGGGAAAGATTGAGGGCAATAGAAGAAGGGGATGACAGAGAAGGAGGTGGCTGGATGGAGTCACTGAAGCAGTAGGTGTGAGTTTAAATGGACTCCAGAAAATGGTAGAGGACAGGAAGGCCTGGAGGAACATTGTCCATGGGTTGCAATGGGACAGACACGACTTCAAAACTAACAAAAATACCACAATGGAATTCCAAAAAAACTCCTACTTCAAATCCCATTTAATGCCCCTCTTAGTATAGAATATTGTAATTCCTAACCAAGTACACAGAAGGACTCGGAACATCACAATTTTCAATTGAGGCTGGCTAACTTTTATCTAAACATAAAGAAATGTTCTTTGCCAAAGCTGCTCAAGTCTCCAGCTGTAAAAGCTCCCAATTAAAAATTCTTTTCTTTCCTTTCAAAGGCAACCTCTCCAGCACAGATAACTTATAATAAAATCTTTAATGTTGTTAATGATTTGATATTTCTAAACAGTTATTTTAAAAAAATGGAAAGAAGAAAAGTAAGCCATCTAGTTGGAAAGTTGCACAGCAGGGAAACTTACAGATGTCTACTTATTAAAGAAAGTTTCATGAAGTAAAGGAACATCAGGTGCTCTCAGAAAAGCATGGCTTAGAGACATTTAACATGTAGGCTGTTTGTCCTTTTCCTCTTTTAAATCAGTCCACAAATGTAGCCTGACATGAAAGCACCTTTTTTTTTGTTTCTGTTGACCTGCTGGTTTAAGTCAACTGTAATATAGGCTCAAGTCTGCTTAAAATCTTCCTTCCGTTCATATGCCACACAAACCAGCTTGTTCTTTTTCAATATTATACTTTTCTCATTAACTAAGAGATCTCATGGTTGGTCACCCAATAAAGGGATGAAAGATCATTTCAATTATTTGTGAATGTATTTTTTTTGTGGGGGGGAAAGGCCACCAATCTCAATCATGGATGGTACATGAGCTTCTGGAAAAGTTCTCACATTGCTGAATATCATAGATAAGAAGGTCTTCTGTAACTTTTTTTGAGGCAAGAAAACCAGACTTTCCAAGGGGGACCTGAAATAGACAAGTTTTGAAGGAGGACAAATTTTTGTAACTTCCACAAAAAATATGATTTAGCTCTATCCACTTTGCTTCATCCATTGCATTCCTTTAAAAAGAGGTGGGATTAAACGTCATCCCTACCATTCAAAAAGTGTCCTAAATTGATCACAATGAAAGAAATTAATTTTAAGTAGAAAAGTTGAAGCAATCAGAGAAGTTGCAGACTTCAAAAAAGATATTTTTACATATATTTAAGGACGATGTAACCAAGTCAGAGAGAAGAAAGAGAATATAGGAAGTCTTTCATAAGTGAACAGACTATCTTTTTTGACCATTTCTCTAAGTTACCTAAGTACAGGTAGTCCTTGACTTATGACCACAATGGAGCCCAACATTTCTGTTGCTAAGTGAGACACTTGTTAAGTGAATTTTGCCTCATATAATGATCTTTATGGCCACAATTTTAAGTGAATCACTGTCATTGTTAAGTTAGTAGCATGGCTGTTAAATGAATCTGGTTTCCCCCATTGACTTTGGCTGTCAGACGGTCGCAAAAAGGGATCATATCACCCTGGGACACTGCAACCATCCTAAAAATGAATAAGTTGCCAAGCATCCAATTTGTGATCATGTGACCATGGGGATTCTGCAACTGTCATGTGAAAAAATATCTAGGAAACTTTTTTTCAGTGCTGTTGTAACTTTGAATGACCCCTAAATGAAACGTTGTAAATAGAGGACTGTCTGTACAATCCTAAGCTAGGAAGGCCTTCAAATTGTATTTCCAAATCATAAATTTTAATGTACTTGGAGAAGAAATCATAAGGTACATGGGAAATAAATAGTATTAACTGCAGCTTATTGTTTGATTCAATTTGGATGAACTCCAATTCATTTTTTGTCCTGACCCTATCTATTTCTTTTTTTAAGTGTAGCTCTTGCCATATCCCTCAAAGGCAGGTGTAGCTGTTGGCCTCGGGGAAAAAAAAAATCCATTTTCAGAGCACCAGAGAAAGAAGAGGGAGGGGGAGAAAGAAGTAAGATACAATTATTTATCTTCCCCCCGTATGTTGGCTCTTCTATTATTGCTGAGTTTTGTCCAAATAAATATTGAAAAACATAGCAATACATAGAGCCAGTATTAATCACTGACTTATTTCCACATGGAGAGTGCTTTACCTTGCTAAGGAAGACACAGGTAAATAAAATACATGAAAAGCAAGATAATGACGGATGAGGAGGTTAATTGGGAAGATGAGTGGAGAGCAAGACACCCACTATCCTCTTGCACATCTGTTTCCAAGCTAATTCATGCAGTAGCCTTGGTGTCTACAACTCAAAAAGCCACCTGCTGTTTTCTCAGCTTTCAAGTGCTATTTTTAAAGTGTTTGCCAGGAAGGGAAAGTCAGTCAGATAAAGTGATTTTATCTAGCAAGTCAGGAATATAGGTGGCCTGTAAGTCTCAAGTTGGGGAAACTGAATAAAAGTGCCTAAATCCCTTGGTAGCACCCTGTAACCTCAAGGCAATAGGTCTAATCAAAGGATAGATGAATCTGTCAGTTTTGCTTCCTCCTCTATTTGGTCTTTCTTCTTGTTAATGTTTTAAATCTAATTTATGAAAACATTTGTTAAGTTTGACCATTAAATTCCCCTGAATTCTTATCTCCATGCATTGGTCCAGTTTAATAAATAAAACTATCATTGATTAAAATTAAAATAATCATGCTATAGTTATGCTAAAGATTTCCAATCACTGTTGGACACAGATTCAGAACTAGACCCTAAGAACTGAATATTGGAAACGGTTACCTGTATACACTGATCTGTCAGTCTCCACTGCCTTCAATATTTTTCACTAATACTCCCATTATTTATGTTCCATTTATAAATGAAATTTAAAGTTGTTTCTAAATCCATGTTTTAAATAACCAAATAAAACATTTCTGAGTCAAAAAAAATGTTTACTGGAGTCCTTGGTATTCTCTGATCTTGATCTCAAACAGCACCTTCACTAATTGCTAAGATATCACTCAGCTGGGTAATAAAACATTTGCAAGAAAACAACCAAACTCAGAGAACACCAATGACTCTACAGTTCAATCCTAAACTACAAATATTCTACTCTAATAATATGCTTATTAACATGGGAATATTGCACAAAAAATATGGTACAGAAGGGTTTTAAAAACCCAACCACAGGCAACTATACAACTTTAATCCATCATATTTTAGAATGTTGTATCTTTATTTTATTTATTTATTATTTATTTATTTATTTATTTTATTTTGTCAAGTGATCATAAGATTACAAGTATAAGTATAGACATAGTTATGAGCACATGAAATGGGTACATATAAGAAAAATAAAAAGAAACAATAGAACAGGGATGGTAGGCACATTGGTGTGCTTATGCACACCCCCTATAGACCTCTTAGAAAAGAGGTGAGATCAATAGTAGACAGTCTAAGGTTAAATTTTCTGGGGTTTGGGGAAGAAACCACAGAGTCAGCTAGAGTATTCCAGACATTGACCACTCTGTTGCTGAAGTCATATTTTCTGCAGTCAAGTTTGGTGCGGTTAACCTTGAGTTTGTATCTATTGTTTGCTCTTGTGTTGTTATGATTGAAGCTGAAGTATTCATTGACAGGTAAGTCATTGCAATGTATGATTTTATATACATACTTAGATCAGACCGAAGATGGCTAAATGCAAGCTTTTCTATNACATAATGTGGGTTCCAGACTGATGAGCTGTATTCAAGTATTGGTCTAGCAAATGTTTTGTATGCTCTGGTTAGTAGTGTGTAAGTAGTAGTTAGTAGTATATCAACCTTCTCTGTGTTTAATTAATGGTTTAGCTTGTCTTGAGATTTCATGGAATTCAAGATTAGTGGGAGAGGGAATCTGGTCTATGATTGTAGTAAAAAATTGATGGATTGAACCTGAAAAAAAAATCACCATCACATAAGAAGATTCTATAGAAGTCTCAATGGATTTAAGACCTCAGTGGGTCTGCTTTTTGTCAAACTATTTTGGTATCTACCAGATTCACAAAAAAAAAAATATCTTCAGAGCTTCTATAAGTCTGGCCCATTATTTGTTTTTCTTCTGTTTTTCTTTTTAATAAAAAGAAATAAAAAAATATTTGAATCTATAGAAATTCAGGCAAGCAAGCAAGCAAACAAGAAGACAGATCTATTATTGTAGTTACATTTTCCCCTTTATGCAAGCTACTACATTAATACTAAAAGATTTTAAAGTCACCAAGATCAAAAGTTGGCAAAAGTTGTCTGAAAATTGCCAGTTGGGATTAATAAATGATATCCGTACAGATGGTGTCCATTAAATAATTGTGCTCATTTAAAAACAATGACTAGAATCTATTAGTATCATGTAAGAATATTAAATCTTCTGAGATTGGATGAGAGACAGCAAGAGAGAAATTCACACTAAAGACTTTTCATACAGGTAGTCTTCAACTTTCGACCAAAGTTGGGACCAGAATTTCTGTTGTTAAGCAAGACAGCTATTAATGAGTTGCACGCAATGTTACTGCCTCTTTTGCCACAATTATTACATGAATCACAGCAGTTGAGTGAATCAGAATTCGTTAAATACTTAACTGAGGTTTCCCCGATTGGCTTTCCTTGGCAGAATATATTTGGGAAGGTCACAAATGGTGATCAGGTAACTCCAGGATGCTGCAACTATCATAAATATATGCCAGTTGCTAAATGCTCAGACTTGACTTGATCACATGACTATGGGGTTGCTCTGGTGGTTGTAAGTATTTGGACCAGTTGTAAGCTACTTTTTCAGTGCTGTTGTTACTTTGAACTGTCAGTAAACGAATGGTTGTAGTCCTTGATGTATGATACAAAAATTTTCTTGCTAAGTGAGCCCTTTGTGTGAGTTTTGCCCCATTTTACAACCTTTCCTGCCACATCTGTTAAGTGAATCAGTGCAGTTGTTAAATTTGTAACATAATTGTTCAATGAATCTGACTTCCATATTGACTTACTTCTTAGAAACTCGCAAAAGGTGATCACATGAGCTCAGGACATTGCAACTGTTATAAATATAAAGCAGTTGTTATGCATCCAAATTGTGACCATGAGGATGCTGCAATAGTGATAAGGGTGGAAACCAATCATAAGTCACTTTTTTCAGTGACATCGTAACTTTGAACATTCACGAAACAAATGGTTGGAAATAGACTACCTATACCGGTGGTAGACTTGGTGACCATTAATAACCACTGATCCAAGAACCATTGATGCTGGATAATGTGGATAACAGAATATCACCCATGTGGCTTTATCCATAAGTATGGCTTGATGGAGAAATGGGAAGAAAGCTTGGGATTTCCTGAAATTAAAAAAAGTTCAGACAAAACCTGTAATCCATATTGAGGGGGAAAAAAAGTTACTAAAAAAGCTTAATTGGATAGTACCTGCGAATTAATTTCTAAAAGAAAATGAAAAATTGTGTTTGAGTGGGGAGGGAACCAAACTGAAGTGTGTGGACTTCTGAGTAGGAACATTCCATCTGTCATTGTGCTCTTTATAATTCTGCAACTGAAAGCAATAAAGAGCTAATGTGAAATGCATCAAATAACGTTACATTTCTGAAATGTTTTCTGCCTCTCCCAGAGATGCTAATAGGTGGGAAATAGTGGGCGAGCTGTTGCCTGCCAATAATGTAGAATTCCCTAATGCAATAGAAAAATCTCATGCATTCAGGAATAAAATGAATTCAATAATTACTTGAGGGATCCTTAGCTATTTGATTTAATATACTCATAATACCTGCTATTAAATAAAGGCACCATTTACTTCACCTGAGCATTTGCAGCATGGGCTACATTTTACATGTTAAATGAAAGAAAGGACTCGGTAAATTCAGCAAATACATAAGCTAAATGACCAGTGCTTTACTGATGACAACTGGGCCCAAAGCTGTTAAAAATAAACATAATATCACTTTGGGAAAAAATAATGATTTGTACTGAAGCCATTGCTTGTCCCATTTATACAAATGAATACAATGGGTGAGGGATCCTGGGTGCTCTTTGATTCTTGGCTGTTTTTTGCAGATGTTCCATTACCCATCGCTGATGATATTACTTAGTTTGGACAATATTTTCTGCAAGAAAGCAACCAATCTTAGAGAACACTAAAAAACAAACAAACATTTCATTTCAGCACTGAGCAACAAATATTCTCCTTTATTGGATTACAATGGATATTCTAAATCCATGGTCAAATTTCTGCCTTTCTCCCTTGTGTGCCTTTTCTATGTTTGTCTCATCTCCAGGACCTGTATGAGACATCTTACCCATAGATTAAAACAATGTTTTCCAGCCCCGACCCACAGCCCATTACCGGGTTGTGCCTGATTCACAACTGGGCCACACAAGCAATGTGTGGTACACACACATGTGCACAGCTCAACTTGTGAAAGCAGTGGACTAACGTGCATGCACATACATAAGCAGTTTAACTCACACAGCCCTGTTCTCCTCTCCCTCCCTCCCTCCACCGGGACGCCAAGATGCAAATGTTGGGCACTGCTGAACTAAAAGAAGGCATAGATGTTAATGTTGATGTTTCATTATTTCTCTTTTTGATTAAAATATATCTCAAATGGAAAGTTTGTTCAAAAGAGGACTGCACTTCTAATGAATGAATTTTCACATTGCTACTGTGAAGCTATAAATTTAAGGTAGAGGTACAGGGTTGTATTCAAATATTTTGGCCACCTAATGAAAAGGAAGGACTCCCTGGAGAAGAGCGTAATGCTGAGAACAATTGAGGGCAAAAGAAGAAGGGGACAACAGAGAATGAGATGGCTGGATGGAGTCACTGAAGCAGTCGGCATGAGCTTAAATGAACTCTGGGGCATGGTAGAAGATAGGAAGGCCTGAAGGAATATTGTCCATGGGTTGGACACAACTTTTCAATTCACAACAACATTAGGGTTGCATTACACAAAGAGTAAAGAAAGACCACAAGAACTTGATTATCCTATTTTAAAGGGAAAACCAACATTTAAAAGTGCAAATGTCTCAACAGTACAAAACCAGAAGAAGGGAGATTAAGCAAGGTAAGTCAAACCATATATTGGGTAAATGAACATTTAAAAAATAAGAAGCATATAACACTACCATGTTGGCCCTTCCATTAATAACAGATATTTAGAATATTGCACAGAAAAAAAACCAGGAAGGTACCACAAGACTAATACTTTTAGGAAAGCTGAAAATAATATTTTCTGTCCATCTCATCCCTTCCAGATAATACGTTCAACATTTTGACCAAACGCAATGGATTCAGCCGGCAGAAACAAGAAGTCTATTTTTTACCCATCATCATCAGTGACAGTGGGAATCCTCCAATGAGTAGCACTAGTACTCTTACCATTAAAGTCTGTGGCTGCAGCAATGATGGCATTGCCCAGTCCTGCAATGCTGAAGCTTATGTTCTCCCAATTGGTCTCAGCATGGGTGCTTTAATAGCAATACTGGCCTGCATCATTTTGCTTTTAGGTATGTATGGATATATTGCTGGGAAAGACACAAATGTCGCAGTGATTAGGATGTTAAACTGGGATGACGAGTATTGAAATTCATTTTAGGCCATAGAAGGTCATATGGTGAATTGGGTCTGGTCTCTCTTTGGGTGTTTCCACCTCAAAAATGATTCAGAAGATAGACATCTTTCTTATGTTCCCTAAACCATCTCTTTTTTTTGGTCGGGTTTCTGTGTGAGCTTTAAAAATGTGTTTCAACTCATTCATTGAATCCTTGAAATGAGGCTCTTAAAGTAGCCGCAACTCTTGAGCCTGAAGAAAATCTGCATATCTTTTAATGAAAGCAGAGGGGTTCTGTGGTTAAACTTGTGTGAAATTCAAAGCATTTCTTCCAAATCATATTCAGATCCCTACCATACCAAAGGCTAATTATGATAGAAGAAAAAAATGCCAACAGAAGGAAATGTATGCTGCCTTGATTATCTGGATCAGAGAGATATAAATCTCATGAATAAACAAATGCACTTCTCAGGGAGAACTTCTGGGAAAGAAATCTGAGTATAGATTGATTTAACCTAACCCCTGCTGTTTTTTATATGCCAATTCAAGTCATTCATTCATTTAATTTCTTCCAATTATGCCCACTTTTCTGTCAATGGCAACCCAGATGCCTAACAGCATTAATACAAATTTAACCCAATGTGAGAGATGCAAAAAGTATAAAATAGTGACATAAAAAGCAAGGAAACATTCTTGAAAATGACTTGATATTCCATTAAAATATTTTTATCAGGCAAACTTTCGGACTCAAATACTTATCTCTGTCTAGTTTCAAAACATCTTAGTATAAATGAAGGTTTTTTTAGAAAAACTGAGTCGGGGGGTGCAAAGCTTAAAAGTAGAAATAAAATAACGACTCCATAGAATTAAAATTCTAGAATTCCCCAATCAGCAGGAGGCTATTGCTAAGAGCTTTAAGAACTGAAGTTCATACATCTGGACAGAATCCAAGTTGGGGAAAGCTGATTTAGAACATAGGTAAACATGGGTCTTTTTCATTTTTTCACTTTGTATGATTATTTTTCTAAAAAAACACATCTTGTAGTTTATAGATTCCCTGGCTCTCAGATTTCAATTAGACTTTTTCAAAGCAGGACTTGTAAAGACCAACAGAAGCTCGAAAATTAATTTGACTAAAATAAGAACAAAATATATTGAAAAAGCATTCTTAGTAATGAATGAAAATAAAGCAGAAACGCCCAAAATTTATTTTGTCAATATCTGTAGAAGACTTCACTGGTTTTCAATTTTCTTTTCCAACTGCCCTTGTGTAATGATATATATGATTAAACTAAACAAAATCAAACTAAATAAAAATAAAATACCCTGTATTTTAATCTAGATGTTCATTTTAGGAAATAAATTTCTTTTTGTTTTCCAAAGGACAAGATAATTGTGGGAACATTCTCCCAAGCAGAGTTGTTTTATTGTATTTATTTAATTTTAAGAAAACCAAAGATGTGTATGAATACCCCTTCTTCTCTCCTTGACTCTCCTTAATCGTCAGGCTGAAGTAAAGACCACAGAAAGACACTTTTCTGGGAGTTTTGTTGTTGTGCTTTTTTGTTTCAGATTGGTTAATCTGGACAACTGGGGGCTTTCAGGTTTATACAATCCTGACAAGAAATGTAACAACAAACCCACCCTACAAAAAGACCTTTTCTGATACCAATAAACTTAAAACAAGAGAGCGAAGAAAAAGTTTCCAAGTGGTATCTATTTTGCAGGCGAATAAAGTTTTTGAGAAATTTCAGTGAAGCATAAATCTTTCTCCAACCATTTTTAAAGAAAGTAAAATATTAGTTCCATAGTACACATAAACACACCTCAAGTGTGCATCTATATTTTAAAGAAAATTATTTTGTATGCTAAATTTCTCACTTTTTCTGAAGGGGAAAGAAATATAATTTGGCTCCAAATAACTGAACTTGGCATTAAATCCTGATGGAAGTAAATCTATGCTAAGAGAACACAGATAAAAAGTGTTTAGTGTCCTCCAGGTATTTTAATTCAACTCTCAAAAGCTCCACATAAATAATTAAGTGGCACATAAAAAATTACAACTAATAATTAAAATAATCAATAATTATAACTAATAATAATTAAATCGGAACTTCTTGATAGCCAAAGGCCACACTTGACACAGTGAGATAGAATCATGACATAAAGTGTATGTAGCTGTGTTCCAGTGTTACGCATGTCGCCCGGACTACAATTTCTTAGAGCTTTAGATAGTATGTGGGATTTATTTCTTTGGATATTCTTAGAACTATATTAAAATTTCTTGTAAGGATTGTGTCACATTTTATCTATGTAAGAGAGAAAATAGCTTCAGGTTGGGCCATTGATTCCAGTAATTGTGGTTGAAGGGCTATAGTAAATTTTAGAGAAGTATAAGTATAAACTTAAGTCCCATTAAGGGAAGCTAAAGAGAAAGCCTGAAAAATTGTCAACCTTTCTACAATGTGGGATGTAGGATGATTAAAGGAAGCAACAGCACTTAGACTTATATCCTGCTTCACAGTGCTTTACAGCCCTCTCTAAGCAATTTTCAGAGTCAGCCTATTGCCTCCAATTTTATTTTACCGACTTCAGAAGGATGGAAGGCTGAGTCAACCTTGAGCCTGGTGAGATTCAAACTACCAAATTGCAGGCAGATAGCAGTCAGCAGAAGTAGCATGCAGTACTGCATTCTAACCACCACACCACCATGGCTCTTAACCTAAGAGCCTCTTACAACCTAAGTATTTAAGTATAAACCTAAGTCCTATGAAGAGAAGTTAAAGAGCAACCTTGAATAATTTTCAGCTTTTCCAGAATGTACGGCGATCCAGAGGAAGGCAAATGTTGGGCGGGAGGAGTAAGAAGTAGTTGACCAATTATTTAGAGTGGGAAAAGTTCATTTTTGCTAGATGGATTCAAATGGAAGGTCAATTGTTTGGTGCTTGGGATGTTTTCATTTCTTCTCACTTCCATTCATTATGATTCCAGACTTTGTATTAGAAACTGTTGTCTGGGCTCACCATTTTGTGATATTTCCTTTGCAGTCATTGTGGTGCTTTTTGTAACATTAAGGAGACATAAGAATGAACCTCTGATTATTAAAGATGATGAAGACGTGAGAGAAAACATCATCCGGTACGATGACGAAGGGGGTGGTGAAGAGGATACTGAAGCGTTCGACATCGCGACATTGCAGAACCCAGACGGAATAAATGGATTTTTACCCCGTAAGGATATTAAACCTGATCTTCAATTTATGCCCAGGCAGGGCCTGGCACCAGTCCCTAATGGGGTTGACGTTGATGAATTTATCAATGTTAGACTCCACGAGGCTGATAATGACCCCACAGCTCCTCCGTATGACTCAATCCAGATATATGGTTATGAGGGAAGAGGATCGGTGGCTGGTTCCTTAAGTTCTTTAGAGTCATCAACTTCAGACTCAGATCAAAATTTTGACTACCTCAGTGAATGGGGACCCCGTTTTAAAAGACTTGGGGAATTATATTCAGTGGGGGAAAGTGACAAAGAAACTTGACAGTGGATTACAAATGTTCACTTTTTTTCCCAGTCTTTGACTTAAAACTCTCATGTAATATTCTAGGGCCACCACAGTTCACTATGACTAATGTGGCTTTTTGTTTAGGGGCAACTTTAGCACCAGTCATCTTTTAAAATCAACTACATTGTAATGTTGAACCAAAAAAAAAACAAAGTGCATAAATCAAAAAAAATATATATGTTAGGAGGTCGAGTCTCGTGGAGTGTGGCGTTAAGTATGTAGAGTGTCTAGAAGTCTTTGGATATTCTATATTCACATGACCACTCTGAAGATGGGGTTTAGAGCTTTCATCATCTTTGGCAACAGGAACCAGTAATGCAATGGAGAAGGTCTTTCGCTTCCTAATGGACTTCTGTAGGACTTTTTTTGGGAGGAGTAAAGAAGATTATCTTCTGAGAGTCCATTAAGAAAAAAGAGTTTATCTCCCCACCAAGATTTCACAAGGGAAAAAGAAAAAAACATAAAAATTTAAAGCAATATCAGTCGTCTTTCCAATGCTGATTTTTCTTTTCTTTTCTTAAAGACAGGATTGATTAAAAAAAAAAAAAAAAAACCTCTTGGCCCTCAATGTGCATTGATCAAAGTTGTACATAGGATAATTGTTGCGCTGCAAAAAAAAAAAACCACCATGACAGACGAACAATAAAACATTCTTTAAATTTGTGTCAAGCCTTAAAATATTCACATGTTCTTAATGCCGATATCCAGGGACAGGATTCAAAATCACAGTTGTGGGGAGGAAATCTGAACAGATATGGGGATTGTTGGTCTATACGGGGTGGATCCGTGGTTTTGGACTGTTCATAAGGGAAAAAAAGAGGAAGAGGAATGCAGTGAGGAGGATGGACTCACATATATGAAACTTGAAGCTGGTTTTAGGTGCGTAAAAGAATGCGATTTATTTTGTTTAATCCGTTGTGGATAATAAATTGATGTTTATTATGTCATGTACGTGCTTTTAGTTTTTAAGGTGGGGTGTTGGAAGTGTATAAGGAAAAAAGGAAACCATGGTAAGAGGAGTATTGGGTATTCCTCCGGACTAGACACAAAAGTTTAGAGTTGATTTCTTCTATATATAGTGAATGTTTATTTGAAACATATTGCTTTTTGCAAAAACAAAAATACAAAGATTGTTAGCGTAGAGGAGTAAAAAAATGAATTGCTAGTAAGTGAAAAAAAATGTCCCTAGAGAATTAACTTTGGATGTTTTACTGATTTATACATTAAGTCCTTACTATGTTCAATACAAGCCAGCAAACAGCTGGAAGGTAAAACCAGTATCATGTGAATATTAAAACAAACCAAGACAAAAGAAATTGACCCGTAAATTTTAAAAATTCCACACAAAATGCTAATATGGTTTTTCTGCTGTGCTAGAAAAAGGATCCAGTGTGTGTTGTGTGATGGGTGTGTGTGATGTGTGTGTGTGTGTGTATGTATATAATATATATCATATATATATATATAATAATAATATATATATAATATATATATTATATATATATATATATATAGTTTCTGCTTAATTTCTTAGCTGTTGTATTTCTTTTTTTCCTTAGAATATTCATAGTTCTGTATGAAAATGCTGTGTTCAGGATGAAGAAGAACCACCTATGGTAAGCTGTCAGCATCCTCAATTGTAATGGAAACTTATCATTTAGAAGTAGCGTCTGTAACAAATAAAATTAAAATGGTATATACAAATCATTTTACTTTTTTTCCCTATTTCATGTTTGAGCTTTCTTTTTTTAAAAAAAAAATTCTCAATGTATTGTATTCAGAAAAAGAAAAGGGAAAAAAAAAGCAAAGATACACTGTATTTGTTCCTACTTTATGGAAATATATATTTTTTATAAATACCTTTTTTGTAATCACTGTTTCTTTTGGTGTTACCTGCATCTTGAAGAGAGTTGTAATTTCTTTTAAAGTCTTTTAAATTATAAGTACATTATGTGGATATCAGCCAATATATGAATTTCCTGCCCTTCAAGTAGAATGACTGTGATGAAAGAAACCAAAGGAATTTGAATACCATCCACCAGTCAATTGCAAAAGGCAGCTTTACTTGAATATCTTACATCTTGTGACAGTGCCTTTAATACTGTTAAACAACAACGACTGCTTATGCCAGGTCCTTGAGAAAGGCTCAATAGATGGACAAATGGCAATCCAGTCTAAACAACTGACTGTGTGACCAACCATAATTATAAAAGATGCAGAAGTGAATTAGATTTTATGAAGACCTGTACATGTTTCAAATTCACCATGCCCAGAATTGCTAGGCTGATGCAATGTCAAAACAATTAAACCATAGCATGATTTAACACAATGGCCTTTACACACACCCTCACTTAGTTTGATTAAGTGCCATCAAGTCATTTTCAACTTTTAGCAACCACAAAGAGTTTTTCTTCATGTTGATTTATCCCTAACCTAGTCTTTCTCGTCTTCCAACAGTGCACCCATCGCTACTGTAACTGAGTCCATCCAACTTGCTGCTGGTCATCCTCTTATTCTCTTTCCTTCTACTTTTCCCAGCATTACAGCCTTCTCCAGAGAGCTGGGACTTCACATTATGTGTCCGAAGTAGGATAATTTGAGACTGGTCATCTGTGCCTTGAGTGAGAATTATGGGTTGACTTGTTTAATGATTCACTGGTTTGTTTTCTTCAATGTTCATGTTAATCTCAGGATTCATCTTCAACACCAAAGCTCAAAAGTATTAATACTCTTTTTATCTTATCTTTTCTATGTTCAGTTCACAAGCATACACAAAGGCAGTACATGATAAACCAAGAGCTTTTGCACCAGAGACAAATTCCTTGTGTGTCTAATAATCTGATCTGTAATTTGCAGATCAGCTACTAAGCATTAGGACTCATAAAATAAATGTGGGAAGGAGGTCTTCCTCAATGTTCATTTCTCTGAGATCCTTGAAAGCCACTAAATAAAGTTGAATTATTGATCTCAAACATTCTGCTCAATATATTAAAATGAGAATGCAGTACTATAGAGTATCAGTGTAAG
>BHFT01037088.1:0-22482 GCA_004320025.1 Laticauda laticaudata
AAAGAGACGAGATTCACTATCAGCTCTTGGATGTCTTTCTTCTTCTGCGCTTTGAGTAGAAAAAAATGAATCAGATCTGAACAGGGCTTGGTTCTGAGTGTTGAATGAATCACAGAGCATACCATATATGAGTAGTTGTGATGAGCGCTAATGTGAGGTATGTATCAGGGAGGTAGGGTATTAGTAGGAAGAGCAACGGATGAGAGTCTGTGAGGACAAGCACCAACGCTATGGCTGGACTGATAGTGAGATCTGCGGTGATTTTCCTCCCCCTTTTATTTATAGCAAATCGGTTTGTCTCCAACTACGGTTTCCTTCCATAACTGAGCTTGGCATAACTCCAGACATCCTAAAATTCCAGATTAATGTCCCAATGATACAAATGTTTGGTCCCGTTTTAAAATGCTTTATAATACCCTGATGCCATAACCCAGGTTTGGCACGGAAGTTGGTTGGCTAGGCTTGGTTCAAACCTTGGTGCCTCAGACGCTGCTATACATGTTCGTCAAACATGGTGGTGGCATCCTCATGAAGTGGATGAATGCCATGAGGGTCTTTCATTCCCTAAGCTCCACCATCAATGTCAGTCATGCAGTCCAGACCCATTCTATCTCAGTATCCAATACCTTTGTCCCACACAGCTCTTGGAGTCTCCTATCTTCTCCTTCTTGTATATAGAAGTTGAAACACCGTCTGAACAGGTTTTAGGTTCTGGTGATGAGAGGGCGTATAGCTATCATACAGACTGCGGGGGGGGGGGGGGGTGATTCATCCATGGTCTAAGAACAATTGATGATATGGAAGAACCAAGACCAAGGGTGAAGAGGTCTGTACACACGGTTGCTGGACTAACATAACTGAGATCCAGAGTGATTTCCTCCCCCCTTTTTATAGGAAAATAATCGGTTGTCCGCTAGGTGTCCTTCTACATACTCTAGGACATACTCCAGACACATCCTACCCGCCGCCCAAATATATGAAATACATCCCAGATACAAAAAGTTTTGTTCGTTTTTGAATCCTTTATTATACGAGATTGCCATATGCTTACATCCTTTCTGTTTTCCAGTGGCTACTAACGCTGGTGTAGATGGTTTGTGTACCTTTTGTGTTTCTCCCTTCCATTTCAAGCTGCAGTGTTATGAGTTGAAGGGGATGGCCAGAGGATGCAGAGATGATATAGCGGACATTTTAATGCAGATGATAAAACGGACAATAGAATGTTTGTTGCTCGTTATATGTCGCGGATGTACCCACGCTCCGGGGCAGAAAGTTCATCCATTCACAAAGTTGTGTGGCAGCTCAAAACTCTTCTTGGCGCGGATGAAATTCAGTGGACGGATTGTCGAAGCAATAGAGTGTATGAAACACGTATGCAATGAGTACACAGACGGATGCATAGCGTTTTTTTTTCCAACGGATGGCAAGCTTTTTTAACGTTTTACATCCTCTTTGCATCCGTAAGTGCAGTGGGACCGGGCCTTAAATGTATATGCTGCCTAAAAATTCAAAAGAAGCAGTCCAAGAAGAGAAGATGTGGAAAGACCTGGCAGTCACCGAGAGTTGGATACAACTGAATGCATTACATTATCATCATCATCAAACACTTTCTGGCTCCACTTTCTTGGAGTTACTTGGAAAAAAATTTTTTGCACCCGAGTCAGAAGCACCAACGCTTCCGTGTTGAAAGGATTAGTCAGTGACATCACCATTTCCCTGAGGACGCCCAGTTGGGGGCTACTTTCATGTCCCCAACAGGAGCTGGTGTGAAGGACCGAGAACTGAACCCTCCCTCATGGCAGCTCTTTGGTCTTAAATGCAGGTTTGTTAACCTTCTGCCCAGCAGTCCAACCATTCGGACCATCCTGCTTCTTGGTCACTTGTACAGTAAATTTGAATGTGAACATATATACGTGAATTTTACCACTGGCTTTCATGTTCATGCATTTTCAGTTCAGCAGCACCTAAAAACGTTGTGGCTGCTACTGCAGAGTTTGTTTATCACTTCCAATAAAGCAGTTACATGCATGTTGATTGTCCACACACTCAAACTGTGGAGGCTTTTTGGTTAGTTACTTAAAGAATTCCAAATCTGAACGATGGTCAAATGCCCCTATCAATTCAGGAGTCTTTATGTTGTATTATGTATGGCTTCATGTTTTCATGCCAGGTAGATGCATGTGGTTTATGACTCATAGACCAAATAATAGAGGAAATAGGTGACAAATTATTTTAAGAGTTAGGGAAATTCCCTGTGAATAATGTGTATGTACTTCTTCCCAAGCCACCATGTCTCAGTGATACAGGATTACCTACCCGTAATCATGTAAGCAGCCTATTTAATCTGTTGTGCTGCATTTGATCAAGACCTAGCAGTTGTAGCAAGGGAGCCCTTCAGTTTTCCCAGTGCTTTTGATTAATGGAACATTGTTAAATATAGTATACTTTACTGGCTTAATAAGATCAAAAGCTGCAATAAACATTAAAATGAGCTCAGTTAAAATAAAAAGAAGATATTTATGGAGAAGTGGGAGAGATGAAGCAGCTGCATCTATAAGAAAAGATATATTAAGATGTCAGAAGGGTATGGGAGTGAATACTTCTGTGAAAACATGAACTAATGAAAAAGTTCTCCCACATTTCTGTGTGAAATGTGTACAATTTGGAGTGAAATCCCTGGATGAAATACGCTTCCTAAGCCTCTGAGTTGACGTCTTTAACATTCTGATGGCAGTGATAGTGAAGGAAACCTGTAAATACCTTTGTGTCAACAGTAGCAATTAGTAATAGTTCTGCACTTTTAGCCCTTTCTGGATCCCTGGAATATTAGAATTGATATTATACAGTAAAATAAACTTCAGGCTCCTCCTTTAAACCTCTGTGCTATCAAGTCCAATTTCAGAGAAATAAATGTGCAAGAGCAAGAAATGGACTCTCCTTCAGCCTCTTTTAATCTAAGCTAAAAATAGAAGTGTTTTACTGTAGATTAAACAATAAAGAGGAACTACCACAGTATGTACAATATTCTCCCTGATTCCCCCTGGCACCAAAGCAAGCATCTCTGGGTGCAGCCTTTGCAAAAATTGCTTGGATTACTTGTATACAGTTCCAGAGTTGGAGTTACTAGACCCCAGTGTTTATTCAATACAGGAAAGTATTGGATACATCAGGGCTTTAACTATAACTGTTATATGTGGGACATTCTTGTTTGCAGGACTTTATATGCTTTAGAACTATAGTGAACTTTCTCAGTTGGGACAGGCCTCATTCAGCCTTTCATAAATAAGGAACAGATACTGGAATCTGAAGAAGTCCATTGTTGCAGAAACGTTTCCTGTTAGAGCCCTAAAAGGAAGGAACTTTTTTTTTTGTAATGAACTGATCAGTGCTAGATCTTTCTGTCAAGAGAAGATGTCCAACTAATAAAGTTATCACCATACCATTAGCAAAAGAAAGGCACATTGGTTTAAAATGCAACACTAGAAAACAGAAACGAGCCTTTAGAGGCTTCTGTGACTGGAAGTATTTTTTATATATGATTCATTCAGGTGTTCCAAAATGAATGAGATAAAATATTCTTACTTCTGCTGAAAAACTTGCCCTACGGATTAGCTGTATTATCGGTAAATGTGAGAGGAGGCTATTTTTGGCAAGATGAAATGACAGCTGCCACATAATGGCTTCTTTTCATGCAAACTAATATTCATGATAACTGCAGTTTCAGATATACGAAGGTTATCATTCTGTCACATTAATTGTGTAGATAGGCAAATCATAACAAGAACTCTTTTTCATATGGAAAGTTAATTATAAATAAACTTGGGTTTTGCTGTTTTTTAAAAAACATTTTTTTGCCAACCAGTTGTAGCAAAATTTGGTAAGAATTCTAACTTGTTTATGGGAAACTAACATGAAAGGTTTGGTTTTTTTGTAAGGCATTCACTCATTAATTCCATTACCCACACTGAAAACCTTTCGCTTGTTTATTCATTGTGTAAATAAGACCATATACAGTATTTGCCATTGACATATGAATGTGGATTTGTATGCATTATAAATATTCCAGAGTAGATAGAGAATACAGTTTTATCTTTGAACTACTATTTTTAGGTGACATTCCAACTTTGCTTTTTGTTGTCTACATAAAAAGTTAGCTATCCAGAACTTAGTTTTCATTTTATTAAAATAACACTTATTTTAAGAGACATGGGTATACAGTTTATAAATGAGAAGCTCATCCATAATGTGGTGTGTATGTGTGTGTGTGTATAGATATAGTATAATGCATAAACATTATCTATCTCTTAGTTTTCTTGCAATCTGGAATGTTGCTATTAAGACTAGCAGGCAGATTAAGACTAGCAGGCAGATCCTTCAAGTCATGCCCATTGTTTTATGGACATATTCATGTAATTTTTTTCCACTTTTCTGTGACGTGTTGGTCTGGTATGTTTAAGAGTATTGCAGATATTTAGTACTTATTTGTGTTTACAGTTGTAAACACCTTGCCTACTGTGGACTTAAAGGAAAATCTTACAAAGATTTTGGAGTGACCTTCACAGTCTTCTGGCCAATGCTGAAATCTCAAAATATCCTGCAAATGCAGAGACTACTCTAAGAATGTGTCTGTGCTAGAAATTGTTTGCAAAGAAGACGTGTGTGTGTGTGTGTGTGTGTGTGTGNGTGTGAGAGAGAGAGAGAGAGAGAGAGAGAGAGAGAGAGAGAGAGAGAGAGAGAGAGAATATTGTAAGAGGGGGACTAGTAAGACCAAGCTTTTTAAGAAATATTTGGAAGTTAATTCTATCCAAGATGGATTACAAAACAGTGACTGAAAGGCTATCCAAACTTTTGCACCTGCTATATTCACAGTTTTACAGTGCAAATGAAACAAGAATTTGGTGCATAATAGTGCATAGGTTTGTACAGGTGGCAGCACACCTGTGTGTACTCATGGCAAGAGTGGTTCATTTGTGTTGTTTTGTTCTTCTGCTCTTTAGAACTGATAGCTGGCCAGCAAAGTATTTCATAGCCCTACATTATGCTGATTTGCCTTTTAAAACTGAAGATAAAAATGGCCGATTTTCTTCTCTGGCATAGGTAGTCCTCTACTTACAGCTGCAGTTGAAGCCAGAATTTCCACTCATAAGCAAGGCAGTTGTTAAGTGAATTGTACCCAATTTTATGACTCTGGTTGCCAGGATTGTTAATTGAATCTACTTCCCCCATTGACTTTGCTTGTTAAAACACAAATGGGGAACACGTGATCCCATCATAAATATGATGCAATCATAATAAATATATGCTGGTCTTCAAATGCCAAAATTTGGATCACATAGCTGTGGGGATGCTAATTAAACTTCATAGTTTTGCCCATTCTTCGTTTACTGGTTTGTTTTTTTTAATGTATACCAAACACTCCAAACCATGAGCAGACAATGTTGCCCAGAATAGAGGTACTAAGTTGCCCTTACATAATTCCATGAAACCACAAAAATTTGGTTTTTTAAAATTTTAATAAAAATGGCTGATACCTTTCAGAACATGGCCAAACTTTTGTCAGTTCTCAAGAGTAAGATTGCTGAAATCATTTTTGGACATTTTAAAACTCATTTTCACTTTTTAATGCTTAACCCCAACTCATACTTTATGCATTTCCAGAAGTTTATGTATTTTGTTTTTAGGGATTCCAGGTATCAATTTTGTTTAAGGTAAATAGATAACAGTTTTTCTATTAAAATTGCTTATTTTTAAACTGAGTTTTGATTATCAGTTTTTTACAGTTTACAGTCAGCTGGACAATTGCACAAAATCAGTTGGACAATTACACAAAATCAACAAGGAAATTTTTACTTCCAAGTTTATATTTTTTTTAATGCTAGTTTTAATCACCAGTTTTGTCAACAAGGAAAACAGCTGTGTTGCCATAAAACCAATTAATAATTTTGTACTTTCTGAAAGACTGAATGTTTATTATGGTTTAAACTTTTGTGGATTATCGTCTGTTTTGAAGCAGGATAGATTGTGTTCTAGTATTATTATTCCATAATACATGTATTCATCATTAAGAATGTGCAAGAATAGGAAAATATAGATGTCATTTTGTACATATTAGGAGTTTGTTTTGTACACATCATAATTTAGATAAAAGCAGGTGCTCCCAAATGCAGTAATTCTAAATTTAGATAGTCCATGTTGAGCAACCACAAGATAGTGGTTAAATACCATTATTAATGAAACTACAGCTATGCTTATGATCTTATTTCATAAGCTGAAATAAGGGTCATAAATGCGAAGACTGGTCACAAAGTTAGAATTGAGTGAAATGCCATTGGCTCTGTAACCACTATCATAACTGTGAAAGGTTACTCTACAAGGCAGTCACTAAACAAGGACTACTAGTAAGCATACTCAACTACATTTAAACTAGAGAACAGCAGAAATAGGAATTGTACTGCCACTAAAATAGCTGCAGATAGAAGAACACTTTCTATATACTGTAATTATTCTACATTTTCAGTTCAAAGTGTGTAACTGGCAGTTTTAATGCACATACAATGTAGATAAACTACTTTTTATACTTGGAATATAAAGTATGGAGTATGGAAAGTAATTGCCTTTTCCATATTGGTACTCCTCTGAAAATAGAATCTTATACACATGGACAATTCTCCAATTGCCACTTGTACTGTTTTTCAAATTTAGAAATGCATGAAATCTGAAGGAACTGTTGATACAATCTCCATTTTGACCACAATGTGATTTTTTAATACATAGTGGAATTGCTATTTATAAAGTTGAACATGTCTGAATGTTTGGAATTCTTGTTATTCCTTTCCTTACTGTCAAGGGATCTTGGCTATTGCTTCTTGGGTTTCCCATACTACAGCTTTGCCTCATTTCCAGTTTGTCTCGGATTACTTTAGTTTATACCAACATTGTAAAATGAGCTTTATTTTTCATTAAACAGGAAACACTTAGGTTTTCCTTGGACAGCTGAAAGGCATCAAACTGATTCAGCTGATACATTTCTCACCGTTTCGCCCAAGCTATTAAAAAATAAAAAAGAGAAGGAGGGATGGGGTTTGGAAAAAACCTACACAAATGCAATGGGTGTCAGTTTGCTTCTGGGTCCAATTCAAAATATTGGTTATCACCTTTAAAGCCCTTTGTGGCATGGGACCAGGTTACCTGAGGAACCATCTCATCCTAAATATGTCGACCCATCCCACTCAGTCAGATCGTCCCAAAGGTGCTTTTTCAAGAGGCAACTGGACTTTCTTGTTTTTCTTAGAAGACGTTTTGCTTCTCATCCAAGAAGCTTCTTCAGCTCTTCCCCACCATCCAGTCAGAGCTGAAGAAGCTTCTTGGATGAGAAGCAAAACATCTTCTAAGAAAAACAAGAAAGTCCAGTTGACTCTTGAAAATGAACCTTTGGGACAACCATGACCTGGATGAGTGAGAATCTACATAGATACCAGTGAGATGGTTTGATTGATGGGATCTAGGAAGAAAACCTCTCTGCCATTGCTCCTGCCCTTTGAATCATCTTATTCCCAGGGGTGAGGTGAACCCCTACTCTCCTGGCCTTCCAGAAAAGTATGAAAGCCTTGTTCTGCCAATTAGCGTCTGTGTGTGTGTGTGTGTGTGTGTGTGTGTCTGTCTGTCTAAGAGTGTCATACAATCTTGAGGATGGCTGGTAGCTTGAAAGTGCTGCCTCTGCCTGGTTAACTTTTTAGCCTTATTAACTTTGATTTTTATTTTTTTTAACTCTGCTTGGTCATATTTTTATATTATTTTATGATGTTGTTTATAAAGCAATTAGAATCACTAAGGTGAGATGGGTAATGTAGAAATTAGAGAAATTAGGGTTAATAATTTGCTGTTGTAATCCAATCAGCTTTCCTGTTGATAAGGTTAGCTTTGCTGCTTTCGTTGTATGTTTATATGCAGTCAAAGGACTGTATTTTACATGGATCTGTTTTACTTTTTATGTGTAAAGTGGACAGCCAAATTTGTGCTATGTGAGCATATCTGTTCATTATGAGAATTACCACCACCTCAATCTCCTGCTTATCTACTCACTAAATTCTAAAAAAAACCCACATGTCGATGATCTGAATGTTATTAGCATGCATGGCACAGTTTTCTCATTTTCAATATCCACTAAGTTTCCTTTTTTCAGAACTGTTTCAGTAATCAGCTTCTTTCATCCATAGTGTTTATGGTGAACTGGATGGTTTACTTGCCTCAGTGTCTTGGTATTACACGGTTCAGAGAGCTTTAGAACTCCAGGTGGCTGGTTCTTTGACGCAGAGCTGTATATGGCTTCAAAAATTTGATTAATGCTTGTAACCATTAAGGAGCTGGAGCCGAAGGTCTGGAAGTGTCTATAATTAAACATTCAGGAGTACTTTAGGTAGTTAGGTGGAAAAATTGAGCCCCACATTGAAAATATATACCTTTTTGTTAACAGCCCATAATCTCCATGGAATCCTTTTTCAAAAAGCACTTCAGGAGGAAGATTGAATCATCAGGGCCCCAACGCTCCAGTGTGGTGGCCTTGCCTGCGAGCAGAGCAAGGCGGCGTTCTGTGGTAGGTCAGCCCTCTACCATACTTGTGGAACGCCGGCGCAGATCCAGTGCTCAGCTGCAAGAGATGTCTTGCTTGGGCTCCTCACGCAAGCGTAGGTTGTGTTCCCGGAGGCGATCTAGTACCACCACCCCTTGCATGAGCCCTAGATTCTCTGTCCAGAAGAAGCGTGGGGGCCATGCGCATACCATAGATACTCATCTCATAGGGCCCTCTTTGCTGCTAGCCAGTCTCATCCAAGTGTACAAAGAAGAAGAAAGGAGGCAGTCACATTGTACTGAAAGCTCCAGCTCAGGGTCCCCTAAAGATGAGATGGTGGACAGTGACTGGAGTGAGGAAACACTCTCCTCAGGATCTGAAGGAGCAGAGTTTGAAAAGAAGGAACTGCAGACTGAGTGCCCACTATATCCCATTCCCCCAGTCCAACATGTTCCCGATTTAAGACCTTTCCTACGAGACCCTTATTACCTGCGCCGCAGATCCTCCCACCTCCTTCCTGCAGAATTTGTGCACAGCAGAGCAGCCTACGGGCTTCAAGGCCGCTACAGATACTTCAACCAGCGGCGGTGGTCAGGCGAAACCTCCAAGCCAAGTGCTTTGCTTCAGCCATGCAGTTTTGAAAGGGCTGCCAGGAGGTGGAAAGTGCCTGTTGGAACCAGTTGGCTGCCACTGAGTACTCATAAATGCTTGGGAGTGGATCCTGCCCTCAGCAGCTGTGGCAGTGACTCCTCTGAAGGCTACCATGCCCTTTTGACGTATGTATGGCTTACGGGTGGTTTTAAAATCATTTGGCTGGAGCTATGAGGGTGGAGGGGAGGTGATGAGTAGGGAGGAGAAACTATGGCAGCAGGAATGCTCATTCAGATTCATTACTTTTGGAGGCTGAATTCTATTTCCAAAGAAATGCATTGAGTGCGTTAATGAGAGACTAAACCGCCCAATCACAATAAAATAAATATCTGAATCTGACATTCCTGAGACTAGCATTTTACTAGCTGTCTTTATCCTTGCTTTATGTAGTATTTTTTCGTTCTGGTAAATAGTTTCAAGTTGTTGTGGGACTGCAATTCCCAGAGTTGCATGAGTATTGACTGCTAGCTGGGCATTATAGTGTAGACATCTGGAAACTACAAGGGTAAAAAACTAGAAATTAAAAGTCAAATGTAATGTTAACTGGTTTTTTTAGCTTTTAAACTACGTTAATCTCCCCCCCCCCAAAAAAAACTCCACCAACTTTAAATAATTATGCTTGAAAAACAATAGAAAATTGGACTCTGGTTCATCTTCTTAGTGATCTTACAGCCT
Source organism: Laticauda laticaudata (assembly GCA_004320025.1). Lineage (NCBI taxonomy): Eukaryota > Metazoa > Chordata > Lepidosauria > Squamata > Elapidae > Laticauda > Laticauda laticaudata. The sequence continues at coordinate 9,896 of BHFT01037088.1, forward strand.
GTGTAATTGCATATATTAGGATTTTTTCCACTCTAGCTTTTCAGAAAAACGATTCTCTATCCCTGGAGTAATTTTTCTTCAGGTTGGGCTTACAGAACACACTTATTATAATTGGATAAGGACAAAGTAAGTGTATGGTGCAAACCCCATAGCTCAGTCAGCAGTTGAGAAATAGAATTAGCTTTAACCCCAGACAACCCCTTCTTGTGCAAATACTGTAACTCAGACAAATGTGGAACAGTTTTTAAACCCTGCCTAGTCAGTCATTCAAGAAAAAGGAGCTGATAAAACAAGGTTCTCCAGCCATGGATGTTCCTAGCACCCAAAGAACAAGCCTTGTACGGATAGGCTGTAGCACCCTATGAAACCTTTCTAATACTAATTGGTTGTAGGACCAATGAAGCCAAAAGGTGCTTGCCTAGCAGTGAGAATGGGGCTAGTAAAGCCGGGCTGTTACTCTCCTGACACAAGAATGCATGACATTGCTAGGCATTTATTAGAGGAAGCGGGGAGCTCTCTGTTCCCCCAAATGCTGGCTTTTGAACCAGTAGCAAAATATGTTGACTGAATTATACAGGTTGGGTATACATGACTGTAGAATACTCTTCTTTTTTTAAAAAAATGCCCTTATTCAGCATCAAGGTTTTAAATATAATACATATATGGTCTATTTTGTGTAAACTAAATGCCCTCACAGCCACTCTTCTTCTTGTCTTTCAGAAAAGCCATTGCCAAGTCAGGTCTCCAGCACATGGTAGCCCAACCAACCCCCACATTCGCCTTAAGAAGTGACTCAGAGAGGGAGATTCGTAATTCTGTTGACTGGAGTGTAAGTTCCTGTCTTGAGTGAACGAAAGAAGAATGGATTGTTTCTCTGTCATTAGCTTGGCTGCAACTATCAAGTCCCCACATGGTTGGTCTTTAAGGGTAGAAGCAGAGAGCATCTTTGACCACAGAGTGTGTCACAGTCAGATTGCTTGAGATAGAAATAGCAATAGTGCTTAGACTTATATACTGCTTCATAGTGCTTTACAGCCCTCTCTCTAAGTGGTTTACAGGGTCAGCCTATTACCCCCAACACTCTGGGTTCTCATTTTACTGACCTCGGAAGGATGGAAAGCTGAGTCATCCTTGAGCCCATCAGGATCAAACTTCAGACTGTGGGCAGAGTTAGCCTGCAATACTGCATTCTAACCACTGTGCCTCCAGGGCTCCTGATGGAAGTGGAAACAACATAGAGAAGTGGAAGCATGATGATGTCCCATCATGTGGTTCATGTGTATTCCCATTTCTCTGTGCTGCAATAACGCATCATCAGAAGGATGTATCCCTGGTATAATTAAGATAATATGCCTCTTTCCAGTTCATTATCAGGCTGAATTTAAGAAATAAGTCCTTGAAACAGAGTAGACAATGATGGAAAACTGGGCAGGTTCTAAACTAAGTATAATTTTTCCTGGAGTTCTAAATTGCCTCTGTCTTTCAGGAGACTGCAGTTTATGGGGAGCACATCTGGTTTGAAACCAATGTCTCTGGGGACTTCTGCTATGTGGGGGAACAAAACTGTGTGTCAAAAATGCTGGTAAGTTTTGTAAGAAACTTCCACTGTCTGGTAAACTTCAAGACTATATGAGATTATATCACCATCTAGTGGAGAAATCAGACACATGAAAGTATTAAAACAGTATAGAAATATGTTTGCTATGTTCAGACTGATGCATGAAAAAAAGGAAATATGCTCATTTTACGGAATTGATTTATGCTTTATATGTCGTACACACCTCTCATGATTTAGAAAGATTTGTAACAATTCAAAAAACATTATTTTAACAGTTATTAAAATACCATATGAATAAAAATTTGAAAATTATGACAACAATATTAAATACTCTGGATGAATAAGTAATTTTAAGCTGCTTCCTATAGGCCAGCAAAGAGGAGCCTCCTTCTGCCCTAGTAGCACTTTGTTCTACAGTGCAAGCCCCATTCCTCTCTCCCCCCCCCAAAAAAAAAGCCAAATTTTCTGACTGAAAATAAAAAGGCAAATTCCTGAAATTCCTGTCAAATGTTCTTGTGGCAAGACTTGCCAAACGGGTGGCCAAGTGCACAGAGGTCTGTACAGAAATATTTGTTTCTGTAGGAAACAAATTCTTGAACTTCAGTCATGTAAGGTAAGATGCATCCGGCTGATATGCAGCCATTCAGGATTGATTCTGGAACCAAGAAGCCTTTCATTTTGCAAGCCTGCTTCTTAAGGTTGTGTGCATCCTCCTGAATCTTGAAGTAAGTCCATGGAATGAGCTATATTTTCTGAACTTTGCTGCAACCTATTTTTGCAGTCTTTATAATAAGTAGAGAAGGAGACATAAAGCTGAAAATTGTCAGCATCTTTCCAGCAACTGGAAAGGATTGTTCCAGTGACACTTGTATTAATACTTCTTTATAAAAGCAGAACATGTTTGGTAAAATCTTCAGTTTCAATTTTCTTTTTCTATATGAATTGTGAATTTATATTATTTTGAACAGTCTTAGTTGCATTGGAAGTTTCATATCCTTTTCTGCAAAACTCTCAAGGGAAGAGGACTTCTACCTCAATAGGAAATGGACATGAAGAGAATTTTGCCAAAATCTAGGAGTACTAGATCTGCTAAACTATTGTCTGATTATGGATTCATGGAGAATGTTGTCCTTTCCCCAAAGTAGTAATCTCCCCCACCCCAAATTGACATCCCAGTTATATTTTTAGCAATCTTTTTTTCCCTTTAATTTGACAAGATAACTCTCAAAACAAGAATATTTTATAGGCTTAGGTAATGTAAAAGCTGGCATATGCAGGCTAGGCTAAGATTCCAGACCACAGTCACAGATGCTCTAGTGAGCTTTTTCAGCATATCATCAGGGAGATGGAAGATGAGTATGCTTGCTAGGAGCCAAGATAATGGTGAATTATGTCTAGGCAATGCCAAAGAGAACTCAGTCTCCAGAATAGCATCTGATCTGATCTGATCTGAATTTATTTCAAGTCTATCTTCAGCTCTCCTTCACAGTAGGCCAGAAATTTCAGATCTGCCTATGTCATGCAAAATCCCTGTAGCCCTTGAAAAACTATTGTTCTTTTTTAATGATGGTGATTGTAATAATGACATCTAGTTTCAAATAACAACAGAAAAACCTACTCCAGTATAAAAGTAATTGCTTATATATGGAAGAAGTAGTCCTCAAGGAAGGACAGCACCTTTTCTCCTAGGGTCACAGAAAGCTGTTAAAATCTGGCTTTGGTCCCAGACCTGGAGTTAATGTATTATTGTATTTTCTGGAGCCTGTTTTGTTTGATTTGTATTGCTTGTGAGATGCTTTCGATCTGGGCTGTTTTGTTATGTTTTATCTGTTTTTATAGATTGTTTTTGTTTTTTATGCTATCCAGAGTTTATTGGACTTGAGTGGCTAAACAAGCTTGAATAAATAAGATTAAAAGGTGGAACTGCTGCCCATTAGAGATTAGATAAGCTACTACAGTATATACCAGCCCACCTGTCTGAATCAATATAAATGTGTACAGTAAAACCTCAATTTTATAAATCATTTGCAAGAAATAGTGTCTGTTGTAGACAAATGCCCATTAAATATGAATTTAAACAATTGATCTGCTTTGCATTATCTGCCTAATTACATCAGTTGTCTCAGCTGCTTCAAAACAACAATCTGTCCATTATTAGAAATGAAGACCAAACTAAAATTTTGTTTGTGGCATTCAACATTTGCTGAATGAGTCTGTAAAATTGTTGATAACTGTATAGAGTCGCTAATTGTTGATGTTGTTGATAATTCTGAGTGTTTATTTCCCTCCCAAAATCTCACTGTGCTTTCTGCTGGATATTTGATGGCATTTTTTCTCTCCCAGAATTTTTCTTTAAAAGCAGAAGCAATTTTTTAGAATTCCCTAGTATTGCACAATCTTGATCTCAATCTCTCTCAATCAAATAATTTATTCTAAACATTGTATTCATATACAAAGCAAAATAAATATGTAGTATACATTTGTAATTTTTAAAAAATAAGCATTCATGAAAAGAAAGATTTCCTAATAAAGAAAAAGATGAGTAGTGAGATGTCTGATGTTGGACTGACAGTTTTCATTTGATGCATTTAAATGTTTTAATTAGTTTGCAATTTATTCATTCTGTGTTGCTTGAAAAGTGACACCCAAGTTAACAGAATTATGAATGTATTCATTTATCAAAAAGACTTTTATGGCCACCTCTCTGGACAACTCACAGCAGAAATATATAAAAATATATTTTAAGACATCTCTTCATTAAACCTCTGCTTGGGGGATTACACTCTAATTCAGATTTATTAGCTTCTTCCTGAATTCTATTTGATTCACTATGATCAAGAAATGGGGAAGACATTGCGCTCCATATCTCAAGTCATTGCCTTCCTTGCCTAGCATTTGTATAAGGATGGAAACTTGCAGACTAAAAAAATGGCTTTTATCTGCAAGGTTTTTTTATATGTTAGAATTTATTCCATCGAATCATTTTTCTTGATAATTTGCAATCTTCTCAAGCACTGGTTGATGGTATAAATATTATGTTTCCTTTGTTGCAGCAAAAACCTATGTCGAAGCGCAAATGTGCAGCCTGCAAAATTGTAGTCCACACACCCTGCATAGAACAATTAGAAAAAGTGAGTAAACCATCATGAAAAATGCTCTGCTGTATTTGATTTCATCTTGCCACAACCAAAATATGAAACCTAATAAAATAAAATCATAGGACTTCATTTCTTTTCTTTTAATTCTTTGATCCTAGCTTAGTATTCTGAAGGCCGTAAATTCAGTTAATCTAAATTAATTTCAATCTGGACATTGCCAGTTAAATAATCCTGGTTAGAAGTACCTTGTATTACTGCTATTTAGAGAAGAATGTACTGAGCTAGACTAATTCAAATTGCATGTCCTGCAGTTTCATATATTCTTCTGCTTATTTTTTCATCGAAGCTATTTAGAGGGAGGGATGACAGAAAAAAATATAAAAATAGACTGTTATTCATAGGATTAAATCCCCCTTCTGTTAAATCCTCCAGATTAATTTCCGATGCAAGCCTTCCTTTAGAGAATCTGGATCAAGGAATATCCGGGAGGTAAGAATTGTATGAACTAGTTAGGATTTGTAGCATTGTTGAAAGTGGGGGATTTTTAAAAATATGCAGCTTCATCCCAATGCATTTAAAATGTTTGGCCTAAATTTGAAGCAGGGAATTGTAGCCAAGTCTAAAGGTATATTTTTCCATGGAAATAAAATATGAATGTTTTTGGAATAGAAAAGATACTATGATGCATGCCTCCTTATCTGAGAGAGAGAGAGAGAGAGAGAGAGACAGAGACAGAGACAGAGACAGAGACAGAGACAGACAGACAGACAGTGTGTGTTGTAGTATGCTGTTCAGCTTCCTTCGGTGTATTATCCCACGTCGTTGTAGTTGTGCTTTTAAAGTTGTAGCAACGTTTCGGCAGAATCTCATCTGCCATCATCAGGCTTCTGTATTGAATTCGTCTGGACGAACTCAATACAGAACGAACTCAACACAGACTAACACAATACAGAAGCCTGATGATGACAACTACAATGACGTGGGATAATACCCGAAGGAAGCTAAACAGCATACATGTAAGTACCCGCAAAACTTAAAATAAATATATATATATATATATATATATATATATTATATATATATATATATATATTCAGATAGTGAGAAGTCATAAATATTGTGCTAAGCAGTCACTCTGGTTCAAGAATTGCATATGTAATGGTCATGGATAGATTTTCTTAAAAGAAAATAATAAGATACCAGCTATAGGAATAAATGAATAAATGCATGCTATCTGGTTAGTTATTTCCTTTGTTCATTTTTAGAACTATTACTTACGGTATTCATATAGCAAATATATATTAATGAACTACTTTATAAATATAATATTTCAGTAATCTTATACTTGATATTTTGCTAGTATAATCTGCAAATTTTTATAAGAATAGTGACTCTGAAAGTAAGTCCAACTTTGCCACAAGACAGTTGACTTTTTCCAGTCATTAGATAGCTTTTATTCATCTGTATTAACTCTATTTTTTAAACTTGTTCCAGGGTGTTAGTTCCCAAGCTGTATAAGTGTTTCATCAACAATATTGACAGAATCTTTGCGTGCTTCTGTATTTGATGGGTGCTGTTTAAAGCCTGCAGAAACCATATTGTACTAATACAGTATTACAATACAAGAAATAACCATATTTCTCTTTTTGAAGATAAACGGGACTACATTCCATTTGGGGAAATGTGATCAGCATTTTGTGCTGTTTGTGTAACAGAAAAACCTGAGGCAGCATCTATTCTTGATAAGAAAGGCAGTGCTTGTCTTTAAACTTGGATGAAGAACAAAAGAATTAATTCCTAAGGTCACTTATGCAACATTTCCCCTACCTCCCAACAAGAACAAACAGTGAATGGTATCTAATGCCTGTCTTCATTTGCCAGCTCTTACCAGAACACCAACAGCTTAATATTTAGCAGCACTGAAAGCGGTTGTGTTCCTTCCTGTTCCTTTATTTCTTTTTTCCTGAAATCACTCTCCTCTTTCTCTGTAGCCTACTGTTGTGCGGCATCATTGGGTACATCGGAGACGCCAGGAAGGGAAATGTCGACAATGTGGAAAGGTGAGGAAAATAGTCCATGTATGTATCAAGATTTTATCAAATTATATAGAGGGAGAGAGGGGTTTTGTTTTAGAGGAGCCAAGTTTAGTATGGAACTGGTGAGAAATAATATTGGGCTTGCATTTTCGCATAATATTATTTATTCTACCAAATAAAAAAATGTGCTATATACAGTGTGATTGAGTTTTATGAACTATTATCTTTTTGATTTTGATAAGTTTTTTCTACACACTATTTAACTACATCTCTGGATCACACTGTTAATTCATTCATAATTCATTGGGTTCCCAGAAGTTAACCTTCACAAAATTCCAGAATCATGTGATTGAAGGACATTTGTGTATAAAATTTATAAATATATCTGTTGCAACACACAAAAATGGTTATTTAGTAGACTTTATACTTTTCACTGTAATATAAAATGAAAAAGGAAACATGAATAATTGATGTTTTTTTCTTCGTCTGTTCAGGGCTTCCAGCAGAAATTTGCCTTCCACAGCAAAGAAATTGTAGCCATCAGCTGTTCCTGGTGTAAGCAGGCAGTGAGTGCAGCATGCATTTGTTTTCCACAATATATTCTCTTTTTCTCTGCCTCCATTTGCCCCAGAAAACGATGTGCTATTTATTGAAGTTTTTTAAATTAGTTTTTGTGTCATGATTTTACTTGTATATGTAAAAGTATATGCTTTTATCATTGTAAGTTCTTGACTACAGTACTTCCCCTTCAAGGAGAAAATAGGGGGAGAGAATAATGTTGAGAAGAGATCTGTTCAGAGTGAGGAATAATGACAACCGGGACCAGCTACTCTGTCGCTGAGCACCATAGCTTCTAAATGAAAAAGTGTGTGACTGCACAAGACATAAAAAAACTCACTTCTGCTTCCATTGTTAAACAAATCACCACAGTCATTCATTGGGACATTGTATGACAGCGATTTTAGATTTCACTTTTATGTTCTGTTTTAATTCTGCTTCTTGAAAGCCAGTTGTGAAGCACACAGATGGCGATTGCGTGACCACGGGATATTGTAATGGTTCTAGATATGAAGATTGGTTGCAGAGCTTTTTTTTTCAATCATTGTAACTTTGAACAATTATTAAATGAGGTACTATAGTTAGTTAGCGAGGATTACCTGTAGTATCTGAAGTGCAGAAACTAGTCACTCACTTTTTACTTTCTTATATATTTCCCTAGAGTATTGTTGGCTTGACTGGTAGTAAAAAAAAAAAATCTGAATGTAGAATTGCAAGACACTTTTTTTGAAAAACACAAGATTGTTTTTGTAGAGATAGAGAGAGGGAGAGAGATGCAAAGCTAAATATTCCCTTCTATATTAATATTCTGACATAGGAGTGTTTTTACCAGTAGAAATGTTAACTCCTGCACAGGGAAATATAAAAGAAACTCCCTGGCAACCTGAAATAGTATCATCTTTCCCACTAACTCAGCAGTCTTCCAGTCAAGGTTCAGGCAGACAAAACAGGAACTATAAGTTCTCAGACCAGGCCAAACGTACAATGACTTTCAAAAACTTCAAGGTCACTAATCACTGAGCCAAGTTTCTGGTTATTCAGTAGGGCAGGAGGAAGAAACTTCAAATTAAAATTCCTGAAATTTTTTTTTTTAATTATTTCTTTACATTGCAGTAGATAATAGACTGCTGTATTACAGCTTTATTACTGTCGGTTCTAAATATTCTAATCTAACTGAGTTACATCTGAAAGTTTTCATCCAAGTCAGGTTCAGGAGTTGTGCTAAACCATGAAGTCTATATATTATATATTATATACACTAGTCCAGTATTGGAAACAGGCTCACAGAGGCAGCAATTGTTGTTAATCGATTCTGTTCTTTTGCTCCTTTTCAGTATCACAGCAAAGTTTCGTGCTTCATGCTGCAGCACATTGAAGAGCCCTGTTCATTGGGGGCACATGCTGCTGTTGTCATCCCTCCCACCTGGATTTTGCGTGTCCGTCATCCCCAAGTATGTTAAAAAAAATTTGTTTTCTTCATCCCTGTGTAAATTTCTCCCCTAAAGCCACTTATCCTTATTTAGGCCCAAGCCCTTCTGTATGCATTAAGAGTAACGCTCAAAGTTCCCAACAGAATTCAGAGAATTGTAGTCTTAGCACTTCTGGTATGTGGAGGAGGTACTTTAAATTAACTCCAGATTTACATGGTTTGTTCTTTCTGTCCCCCCCTCTTCTCTCTCTAGAACCTTCTGAAGTCAAGTAAAAAGAAGAAAAGGACTTCCTTCAAACGGAAATCCAGCAAAAAGGGACCTGAGGTCAGAGAACTTGAAAAAATACAAAGAACAAAATGAAGAGCAAGCAGTCCTAAAGAAAAAATAGGAGAACAAAAAATCCTGGGAAATTGGCTAATGTTTTTTGAGCATTAATTTGCTAAAACAAATGGGGAAAATACACTTTTTAATGCCTCTTCCTCTGTGCTCAATGCAAAGAACTGCCTTCTGTTTTCTCCCAGCCAGACCCTAATAAAATATTTGCAAACCAGTAACTTTTCCTAAAGACTAAGGAAAAATAGTCCAACAGAACTGAAGCAAATTGGACAATGCCATTTAACACAGAGGTGAATATCATGCGACTCTCCAGATGTTGCTGGACTATCATCCCACTAGCCTCTATCAGTGGCCATGCTGGGATGATACGTCTGAGAGCCTTAGCAGGATCCTGTTATCATCCCTTGGTTGTTATGCTAAATATTAAAAGAGAAAATATCTTTCTCTAAATGTGCAGTAAAACTGCACTATCCTGCCTACAGATAGTGATAAGAATTAGTCATTCCTTATAAATTAGTCATTCCTTTAATCCATTAAACACAGCAAAGGAAGCTATTTAATAGTGTCTTGATTCCAGAATAATACTAAACATTTTCATTGAAAGGAGGATTACTTATAGTTATTGATTACAAAGGTTAGATGTTGTCCCCACAGACCTTCAGAATGCTGGTTGCTGGAGAACAGGGATATCACTGCACTTAAGATTTGCTTATAGGCATCCCTAATTGTCTTAATTTGGACATAGAAAGCTGAACTGGATAAGACTGATCTTATCCAGCACAGCTGTTGTATTTCTTTAAATATTTGTAGCTCCGCTCAGATATAAAGGTCTATGGATGTTTTGCTCTTTCACATCAGATAATCCAAAAGGAGATTGTTTATTGCTTAGAAAAAATGAGAATTGAAACCAAAAAAGGAAGAAAAGCTAAAAACAGTTTTTCTGATGAAATGTAGATGCTTGGCTGACTTTAGGGTAGTTAGATCACCATCATTTCCATGATTTTTGTTCTTGTTTTCATAGACCTTGACACAAAAGGCAAGAAAGACCTTCTTTTCTACAAAAATGAAACCCAATTATTGTTCATATTCTCAGTCCTAGCACTTGCATTTGTTCCATTTTTTTGGTTATTAGAAGTATAAGGAATTTAGTGACGATAACATGCATGCAATGTAAATCCTATGGGTAAAACCTCTGATTTCTTCATTTGACATTCTGTAATTCATCTTTTTTAGGAAGGAAGATGGAAACCCTTTGTTATCAAGCCCATTCCAGCACCTCTCATGAAGCCGCTGCTTGTGTTTGTGAACCCCAAGAGTGGTGGGAATCAGGTAAATCATTTATCCGATGTTATTTCTCAAATTCTGTTGGCTCTCTTATAGCCTTCTTCAGCATATTTTCTTCTATTCTTTCAGGGAACAAAGATATTCCAATCTTTTATGTGGTATCTCAACCCTCGGCAAGTTTTTGATCTTAGCCAGGGAGGTCCCAAAGAAGCGTGAGTAACAATTAAAAGAGTCTGAACCACACACAAGTACATTTGTCATTTCCAACTGACACAGACAGACCTGAAATTATTGGGAAAATATTTTTTTATATTTGCTTTATAAAATAGGCAGAGTGGCACTTTAGAATTAGAACAGTGAATGATCTTAAAGAGTACTTAATGAGGTGACATTGTTGAACTTCTGAGCATAGATCTCAAGGCAACACAACTGAAATCCCCATACAAGTATTTTCAACTGTTTAAATTGAGATTCTCCATTGAGCTGCTCCATTGAGCATCCAGAAAGTGGGAGGTGCTTAGTCTCTGCTTGGATAGGCTGGGCTTAATTAGTAGGACACTGTTGCTTCTCCTTGGCTCCTCCCTAGCATTCTCCAGTTTTAGCTCAGCCTTTGATTTGATAGGTAGCTTTCCTTGGTCGGAGCAGGAACAAATTGAAGTGAATAGATTCTTCATATACAGATTGGCTTTTCAAAAATTGTTCTCCAAATTTCCTCAGCAGATCCGACTGCAATTAGAAAGAAGCATTTGGAACGATCATGGATCGCCACCGACGTTCCGGCCGCATTTGTGCCCATAAGGGCAGAAGCTTAGATCCCTGCCACTCTAATTTGGGAATTATGCCTTTTTCAAAGTACGAAGCTTCCCTTTCCTTCGATCCACTTTCCCTGTGCCTCCCCCCTTGCCATTGCCTTTCTAAGCTTTCATGCCATTTAACAAAGAGCGCGCTTTCTCTCAAACCTCGCCAGCAGTGATTCCTCCCCAAAGAGAATGCAGGGGAGGGGGTGTTGGAGCCCTCATTCTCCCCTATCCACCGCTCATCGCAGAATAGCCATTTAGTAATTAGTTGAGCGGCGAGGTATTGCTGTGTTAGGTGCCCAAAATACATCTGTGCCACTTTAATCCAGGGACTGTCCACCATTTTAAGCGCTCACTTCCCAGGCCACAGGGCCAATACCACGTTGCATTCTGGGGGTTTTGCTGGTGTTTTTCCCGGCCTACTGTTGAGAAGCTTTATTCCCCTCAAAAATACCAGGGGAAAGAACAATTCTACTCCCTTTAGCTCCGCTTTGCGAGATTTTTGTTTGTATGTGTGTGTGGTATGCGTGTGGTGTGTATTTGGTTTTCTTAAGCTTTCGCGGGTACTTACATGTATGCTGTTGCAGCTTCCTTTGGGTATTATCGCCAAGTAACTCAGACAAACTCAATAACAGAAGCCTGATCAAATGGCAGATAGATTCTGCGAAACGTTGCTACAACTTAACAAGCACAACTACAATGAACATGGATAATACCCCGAAAGGAAGCTGAAATAGCATACATGTAAGTACCACGCAAAAACTTAAGAAAACAAATACTAACACAACACACACACACACACACAATGCACAACACACACACACACACATCACAATACAGGCACACAGGTGTAGTACTGAACGCACCATATTATATATAATATAATATATGGCTGTTTCAGCTTCCTTCAAGGTATATCCCACGTTATTTGGTACAATGACGTGGGATACATATCCGAAGGAAGCTGAAACAACATATATATAAGTACCGTGAAAACTTAAAAAAAACAAATATATATATATAATATAGTATATATATATTATTATATATTATAATATATATATATATATATATATATTAATGTGCTGTTTAGCTTCCTTCGGAGTATTATCCGCACGTGCCATTGTAGTTCTGTTAAAGATAAAGATTGTAAACGGGTTTTCAGCACATGAATTCTCATCTGCAAATATCAGGCTTCTTTGACTAAGCCTAGATGATAAAGGCTGATGATGGCAGTTGAGATTGCTGGCTGAGACGTGCTAACAATTTAACGAGAATAGCAATGACGTGGGATAATACCCGAGAGGAAAAGCTAAACAGCACAAATGTATGTACCCCGCGAGAGCTTTAAAAAACACATATTATAGTATATATATATATATGTATATGTATGAAGTGTATATGTATATGTAATATGTATATTGTATATATATATATATTGTACTTGTTTGAACTGGGTGAGGGCTAGGCCAACAAATAGCCAGTGAGTT
>BHFT01037091.1:0-54038 GCA_004320025.1 Laticauda laticaudata
CGGATAGAGAGGAAGCAAAATGGAGGCAATGAGTACATCGCGTTTTCGAATGGATGGCAAGGTTTTTTGTCCGTTTTACATCCTCTTTCCATCCGTTGGTGTAGTGTGACATGGGCTTTAGGAACATTCAGCAGTGTTCTTATAATGCCTAGTCAGCAGCAACTCTTTAAAGGAGCTGATATTTGTTTGGCCAACATTGTGCAGTTGCCCTCTGCGGTTGTTATCAGAATGCCAGAAAATGGGTATTTGTTTCATGAGTTATTGACACCCATAATGCACTCCGTAATACCCTTTTCACATCCACAGTGTTGCATAGTCCATTCATTTTAATGATTGGCTCACCTAAAGAACACCTAGCAGTCTAAAAAATGCTGGGAGACTTTAATGAATAGCAGTCCGGTGTTGAGTTCATGCAAGGTCCTCTTTTTTTTCTTTTGAAAATCAGTTTTGAATTGTACACAGCCCTACTAATGTAAATGGCCCCTTTCAGTTCTATGATTCTGCAGTAAAACTAAACTGATCTATCTGGCCATAAAATGAAAATGGTAGAACTCTTTTCCTCTAGAGGCCATCAATAAATTTCTAGTATGCACATTTGTTCCTAAACTGTTTAGTAGGATATGTTAACGTTCCATAAAAATATACATGTTACTTATTTTTAAAAGTTGCACACAATCTTTCAGAATAGGGTAAGATTCTGCAAGATTGACATATTAATTGCATCTTAAGCCAATCATCAAATAAGATATATGCATGAATAAAAAACAAAAGTCATGTTCACAGCTACGTTTTTTAGAATATATTTGGAATAAAAAGTATTTGAAGTTCTGGGTCATCTTCCTGTTAGTCAGGAAAATAGGTGATAGTATGGAGGTCTGGAGAATCCATTTTAAATTTCACAATAAGAAAGCTAATACTAAGTGGATGTCCATTGAGATAAATTTTTAAAGAGAGGGAACTCCCTGCTTCTTACGATTGCCAGCTCAATAAAGCCATCTTGAGAACATAGCATGGGGACTGTCAAAGTCCTGGCCTGTAGGCCATATGAATCATGTCCTGGCCACGCCCAGTTTAGCGAAGGAGAAAAAAGTCCCGATACGTCACATGATGCCGCCATAATGACGTGAGTTTGGCACCCTGACCTAGTAGCAGGGGTGGGATTCCACTGATATAACAACTGGTTTGGTGATAGCACACTCTGCGCATGCACTCCATGTTTTAAAAAGCTCTAACCTTCTACTGCAGTCCCCATGAATAAAACAGTGAGGTGTGGCAAACTGTTCTGCCGTGCGAATCATCTGTGCTCTAAAAAAATTAAATAAAGCACAGGAAAGAGCAGAGGTGGGTGGGCCCACATGCTCGTCACAGCAAACCGGTTTGCTGCCAGCTGATCTTCTGAGCCCAAACCAGTAGAATCCCACCCGTGCCGAGCAGGAACACAGACATGGATGAGTAGAAGGTAGTCTCTCAACTTTTTGTGCTTCACACAACCTTTTGAATTAGCCTCAGAAGCACAAGGCAGCCATTGCTGATTACAAAATCAGTAGTCCATGATCTAATTTCTCTGTACATACAAGTAATAAGGCATAGGTATTCCGCCCCAGTGGAAAATTCCAAATCGGTTTCAAATGTAACCTTACCTTACCCTCTTGCGATCTATAACTAGAGCCACCAGACCCTTTGGCCAAAATCAGAATGACCACTAGAAGGCACAAGAAAACTTCTAACTTTTTGCTGTAAAAATGACCAGTTATGGTAAGCTATGTCAAGATAGAAACTGAGTCACATAATCAGTCACAGCTGATAAAAGACACACTTTGCCATTTATTCATTTGCCTTCCTGACTAGAAACAGCTGGTGGTCATTTAATTCAAATACACTTGTCCATCACAATTATCTTAGAATTTATTGGCAGCTACTGAGCTAAACAGGGATCACTCAGATAGATCCTTGAGGTCAGACCAACAAAATTAGCCATCTGTCTAATAAAAGCTTTAAGCTCTGCCCATTCTTAAGCATTATATCCCCAACTGTGCAGTCTGTAGCAACAGTAAATATTATCAAACATAAAATCCAGGTGTTATTCTGAAAAACTGTATTCTGACCAAATGAACTAATCTGACATTTGCAAGTGTATCATGAGCAGAATTTACTACATTAGGGACAAGTTTTAATATACTGGGTCATCTAAAATATGATGCATTTGATTAATAAGTACTCCCAATGAACAGCACATCTAAACTTATTCCTCTGTAAAATATTTCCTCCGGAATAATTCCGTAGCCTTTAACTGGAACCAGAGTTTCCTGACTTCAGATATTATGAATACGTTCACACAGTACAGCGGACTAACTGTAATTGGATATTTAACATAGAATAATATATAGAATAACAAAGTTGAAAGGGACCTTGGAGGTCTTCTAGTCCAACCTTCTGCTCGAGCAGGAAGCCCTATACCATTTCAGACAAATGGCTATCTATTCTCTTCTTAAAAGCCTCTAGCGATGGGTCACCCACAACTTCGGAAGGCAAGCCATGCCACTGGCTGATTATTCGCATCATTAGGAAATTTCTTGTTAATTCTAGATTGCTTCTCTCCTTGATTAGTTTCCATTCACTGCTATCATGTCTCCTCTAGTCCTTCTTTTTACTAGACTAGACATACCCAATTCCTGTAACCATTCTTCATGTTTAAAAACTAAGAAAACAAGGGAGAATGTTTGAGACCAACACTCATCCTGATTTCTCTTCTCAGTAGGCATATTTCAGCTGAGTTCTTAGGATAAGTCTTATACATGTATGCGTAATGCATAAATTAGGATTGGGCAATAATTGTGCAACCAGGATTTTTAAAAAAGTATATGTCTATGTATTACCCTGACATTTCATCTGGCCTATCACCATTCTTTTTGTAGCCACTGAAGAGGGAACAATGTACCTCATATCTAAAAAAAATACCATCCATCCAATTTAGAGAATGATTCATTCTTCTTCACTAACATGACACATTAATGGTGACCACTGCTGTATTTCCACAATCATTGGGTTTGCACATTTAACTATAACATGTTGAACATGCCATAGTTGTCTTGTTTATGCCTTAATTTTGCAAACCACAATGGCTGAATGAAATGGATCAGAAACTTTAAATGTACTCTCTGCTGGTAGCGATACTTATAAGTTTGAGAACAGATACAAAAAGAGAATTTTGATCACCTCTCAGTTGGAATATGAATAATCTATACTCAGAATTAATGTGCATTTTAAGGAACACCTTTGACAGCTCCCTTACATTTTAAGCTTGCAAAAGTTTGCAAGTAATTTTGCCCCTTGCATTATGACTTAAAACAGTGAGTGCTCCCACTGCCATTTTAGACTCTGTATTTTCTCTCTACAGATTTATTCTGGAAAAGCAGCAGGGGGGCAGGGAGAGAACTATACGGAATACAAAGATCGTTTTAATCGGTTCCTCAAACATTTCAACATCAAGGCTCTAATGCTGCCCTTGATACTTATGCAAAAACCTCAGTGATGTAAGGGGGAATTCTACTTCAGATCAACTATAGCAAAAGACTCTGAGGGGCTTTTATGCACTTTTAAGTGCCCTCTTTCAGAACCCGTGGTCTTCACAAAACCACCATTTCATGAAAGGCCCATCATTACTTTGCAATAGAATTGCTGCCTGACTCCTTCCGTCTGCTACCATTCATGAGCATGAAAATCTCCATTGTTTAAAATCCCAGCTGCTCCCAATCCTGCAGTCATCAAAACATGTGCCACTGGGCACTGAGACCAAAGTGTCTGCATGCTTTCCAAACTGAAGGTTCATAATGATCACGCTGGCTCATATACAAGTGATTGATTGATGATGCGCCATCAAGTCACTTCTGACTCCTAGTGACCACATAGGATAGATTTTTGACCGTGAAAAAAAATTGTGTTGAACTTTCCTGTGTTCATGTGTCTTACAATCCATATTCCTACCGTCATTCTATCTTTGCAGCTTCTGTTGTTTTCCTATATGTCAGCATCAGCAAATATACATCCTGAAGGCTTTAATCCGGGGGTGTCAAACTCAAGATCCGTGGGCTGGATCTGGCCCACAGGGGTGTTTAGATCTGGCCCAAGGGGCCATCCTGGAAACAGTGAAAGACCGGCCTGCTGTGCCTTTGCCAGCGAAAACAGAGCTTGGGAGGGCCATGTGTGGGCCTCCCAGGCTCAGTTTTCAGCTGCAATGACCTCCTGCAGGCCTCTGCCAGCAAAAACAGAGCTTGGGAGAGCTGTGCACAGGCCTCCTGGACTCTGTTTTTGGCTACGACGGCCTCTTTCAGTCCTCTGCCAGTGAAAACAGAGCTCAGGAGTGCCATGTGTGGCCCTCCCAGGCTCCATTTTCACAGGCAGACAGCTGCAGGAGGCCACTGCAGCCAAAAATTGAGACATGCTAAGTGCCATAGAGTTGGCTACACCTATCCTGGCCATGGCCCACAGGCTGAGGTCAAACACAACCCTGATCGGCCCTCAGTGAAATTGAATTTGACACTCCTGCTTCAATCCTCCCACGTCACAAATACCATTAGTACTCCAAAAGATTCTTAGCTCTTCCTCAGTAGCATGTTGAATGGTGTCCAGCCTGAATGGCCTGCATTTGGTACTACATTGTCCATTATTTGAGCATTTCTATCATGTGGTTTTCTTGATAAATATGCAGAAGTGGTTTACCATTGCTTTCTTCCGAGTAACATGAATTGATGCCCTTGCCACTGACACTAAAGTCATTATTTGCCTCAGCAACTTCCTATATTTGTTTTCCAATATAGGTGCCTGCTTTCTTTACATGAGCATCTGGGATGATTCCCACACTTTGAGTGGCATTTCTGGAGATATATATTTTTGACATATAGTGCACTCTCAACGTTTTTTACTCATCCCTCCCAGGAGTACCCACCACTATGATGAAGCAGCACAACAGGGCTTGGGGAGATAGATACAAGTTCTGAGGCTTAAAAACCTTCTTAAGACTCTTTTATCTTGTTACAATTGTAGTGATTGTGATGCACAGAAGAATTCTTTGAGAAGATGCTCAGAGCTATTTTTCTAGCATGGACGTTAGGGTCCTCTTCTCAAGTGGAGAAGGATTCAGTGTTTGGTCTCTCAACTCTCAGATTTTTTTTTAAACAATATGAAGCTACATTCCTTTCACTGTCCTTTTAATTGTTAATTTGTTTTAATATTAATTTAAGTGTTCATAATTTATGTTAACATTTCTTACTAGTTCTATTTTTGCAAGGTGTAAAGATATCTTGAGTATTAGGCTCAAGGTTGGCTCAGCCTTCCATCCTTCCGAGATGGGTAAAATGAGGACCCAGATTATTGGGGGCAATAGGCTGACTCTGTAAACCACTTAGAGAGGGGCTGTAAAGCACTGTGAAGCAGTATATAAGTCTAATTGCTCTTGCTATTGGCTTAACTCTGGGACACATATCACCTTTTTAAAAAAATGTTATTAAGCCTTTTCCAATTCAAATTTCTAAAAGATGAATTTAATTTGACTCACCCTGCCTTAGCCCACAGGAAGATGCATGTGAAATAACATGAGAAGCTATGCTTCTGAATAAGAATTCATGCTTGTTTGCTTCCTTAACTGCATAAACTAGACTCATCTCAGATTAAGATCCAGGCTTGTAAATCAAGCAAAACAGTAGTGCTTAAAATAAGCAAATAGCAAACATATTAAACCTATACAAAGGATTTCAATCACCAGTCCAAATGGAGTACCCATCCATCTACAAGTTGTGTATATTATTTACTGATTGCTTCCATTGTGTCTTGATTCTTGGCAACTACACAGACAAGTCCACACAGTTTACTTGGCAACCATTTTCAAAAACAGATCTGCCATTATCTTCTAGGACTGAAATGGAATATGGAAATTAAACTCACCCAGCTGTTTTTGTGTTTAAGGCAGGACTAGAATCTCCTGGGTTCTCCAATTCCCAGGTCTTTTATCACTATAACAAACCCCAGACTGGTTTTCCTGTGGCAAACAGGATGCATGAGAGTTCCTGTTGTGATCAAATAATTGAGCATAAGGCTCACTGTATGTATGGAGTAGTATTCCACCCAATTGCTTCCTTATAGGACAGGGGTGTCAAACTCAAAGCCCGTGGGCCAGATCCTTCCCACAAGATGCTTATTTCTGGCCCATGGGGCCACCCTGGAAACAGCAAAGGCCACCCTGGAAACAGCACCGTGGTGCCCCCATGGTGCCTCTGCATTCCTCCACTGGAGACAATGGATCCCCCAGCTTCGCCTGGGCCACTACACGCGTGACGAGCTGGCCACGCTCACCCCAGCCACACCCACCCCTGCCCCCAGAGGTCAAACACAACCCTGATGTGTTCCTCAATGAAACTGAGCTTGACATCCTGACGTTGAGAGAATCCATGCTGAATGACCACACAAAGGGAGCTATGAAGCCATGTGTCTTCGATGTGCATTAGAATGGAATGCAAAATGATGTTTTTAAAATTAATGATTGCAAAGTGTTTTTTTTTTTTTGCATAATAATGTCCATGGATGGACAGAGAGAGCCTTCCAACACATTCTGGATGTTATATGTAGTACTAATTCTGTGAGCAACCCCACAGTTGGCCCACAGTTGACAGTGTCCTCCAGCATCCCTTTTATAAGTATCTTCTTTCAGCACAAGGTTCATTTTAAAATCCCTTCTGTTTTCTCAATCTGAGCCTGTAATCTCAGTTTTACAGTACATTTCTTAAAGACTCTCTCTCTTTGTGGAATTTCAGGAGGTTGAATCAATGAGTGAAGGGTAAAATAGGATTGCATCTAACAGATGTATCTCTAGAATAGAATAGAATAGAATAGAAGAGAATAGAATAGAATAGCAGAATCGGAAGTGACCTTGGAGGTTTTCTAGTCCAACTCCCTGCTTAGGCAGGAAAACCTACACCACTTCAGACAAATGGTTATCCAATCTCACCTTAAAAACTTCTAGTGTTGGAGCATTCACAATTTCTGGAGACAAGTTGTTCCACTTATTAATTGTTCTAACTGTCTGGACATTTCTCCTTAGTTCTAGGTTATTTCTCTCCTTGATTAGTTTCCACCTGTTGCTTCTTGTGCTGCCCTCAGGTGCTTTGGAGAATAGCTTGACCCCCTCTTCTTTGTGGCAGCCCCTGAGATATTGGAAGACTGCTATCATGTCACGCCCTACTCCTTCTTTTCATCAGACTAGACCAACCCAGTTCCAGCAATCATTCTTTATATGTTTTAGCCTCCAGTCCCCTAATCATCTTTGTTGCTCTTCTCTGCACTCTTTTCTAGAGTCTCAACATCTTCTTTACATAGTTGCAACTAAATTCAAAAGCCACATGCACCCCTTGCCAGTTACTTGTTTGATAAAAGCATCTAGACTCTAAAACTTTAAAGTGGTAGAAAAAATAGCTCTTCCACATTTAGAGCATGCTCATAACCAGACTTAGATCTCTTCTCTTCCTCACTCAAATCATATGAACTTTCTTTTAGGAACTACAAAGGAGAATTTCATTGCTTGCAATTACTTTTAAGAAAATTCAGGTGCTCTCTTGGGCTTCACAAATATTACTTCTCCCTTCTCTTCTCGTACCTATTTCCATGTCAAACAACTAATACATTTTACTTTGCAAAAAAACAAATCAAAGCTTGCCACACTGAACAACATTAGAAGACAAAATGAAGTGCATGTTCAGTGCTGGAGAATATTAACCATCAATTAGTACCTCCAAATATTTCCCATTGAATGCCCCTGCAGAGTTTAAACATAAAACGAAATTATTGGCAGTGGTTCAGCATTTGCAAACATGACTTAGTTTGCATTTCACTAGGAATAGTACAAATAAATTACAGGAAAAGTATTTTGATGATTAATAGTTTCTAGAAAGTATAACACACGTTTTAAAAGAATGTATTGTGATCTGGGCAATTATTTTTGAGAAATTGATTGAAAGTATTATTAAATATTTTAAAAATCTACAATATTGAAAGTCAAATCTCATGGAAGAAGGGTCAGCACAGCTTTTACAAAGGTGCATCCGGTTTTATTAACAGCTTTCTTGAGGGAACAGTCTGCTATCTGGCCTTCCTGGCTTCCTTCCTTTTGGAAGTCCTTCATTAGCTTTCACATATTCGTCCCTTAAGAATTGCTTATGGGTATGTAAAGTATTTTTCATATGCAAGACTGATCAAAATATATAGCAACAACACTTAGATTTATATATCACTTCAGGGTGCTTTTACAGCCCTTTCTAAGTGGTTTACAGAGTCAGCCTATGGCCCCCAACAATCTGGGTCCTGATTTTACCCACCTCGTAAGCATGGAAGGCTGAGGCAACCTTGATCCTGGTGAGATTCGAATTGTCAAATTGCAGGCAGCCCAGCAGGCAGCAAAGTAGCCTGCAGTACTGCATTCCAACCACTGCGCCACTGAGGCTCAATGAAAGGCAAGAGGCAAAGACTCACACAAGGTGTTTTTTGGGTGTGTGTGATCGCCCTCATTGTTGACTCTTGTCAACTGCCTGGACAAGTCCCTGAAATTTTCTTGGCAAGGTTTTTCTGAAGTGGTTTGCCATTGTCTTCTTCCTAGAGCTGATCCAAAGTGACCCAGCTGGCTTCATCCCTGAAGCAGGACTAAGCTCGGTCTCCTGTTTTCTACCCTTATGGCTTAACTACTACCCCAAATTACGAGCAAGCTCCCATGATAACCAAGTACAATTCCTGTTTATATTACAAAGGAGTTTTAAGTATTAATAAGCTATTATAGATAGAAGAACATGATGCTAGGCGTATCCATAGAGTGTGGTTTAAAAAATACAGTTCATTCTGGATGAAGCTAATTCCAAAACATGTAGCCTTCCAAATATCATTGGATATAACTCTCATAACTCTTGGCTAATGATCATGGCAGCTCATATCGACTTGCCTTGCATGGAATGAAAATGTGGGAATGCAGATTTGAGCTGAATGATCTGGTTCTCCAATATCAACTTGCCTGGCCACCAGGTTCCCTGCAGGGGAAATTGGGATTTGTTTGGGGGCAGTGAAACAAGCACACAAAGAGGTCCCTTTATCACTCATGCTGGATGCTCATTGAGGGATTTTGCACATTTCTTTAAATATATGCAGGTTGTCTAGAATCATTCTAGAAGTCTTCAGTTAAATTGGGCTGAGGGAGTAAGGCACATTAGCACAGCTCTCCAAGATTTTGGGAAGTAGTTGTCTTTCCCACTTGATCTGAAGACATTGGTTTTGAGATGAGGCCTTCTGCATACACCATCTTTGGTCTATCTT
The DNA here is from genome assembly GCA_004320025.1 of Laticauda laticaudata. Lineage (NCBI taxonomy): Eukaryota > Metazoa > Chordata > Lepidosauria > Squamata > Elapidae > Laticauda > Laticauda laticaudata. The sequence continues at coordinate 9,346 of BHFT01037091.1, forward strand.
TCAGTGTATAACATCACTTAAAGAGGAAACATTTACTCAAATATTGAGTTAACTAAACACCCCTTCCAGATGAACAATTCCATATTTCTACAGTACCTTACTTGTCTTATTTATACTTGTCTTATCATCTCATTTCTTAAAGAAAAATAGATTAGAATCTACAGGAGGACACCTACACTGGCCAATTTCTGTAGCCAGTTTTTTATGGTAGGTTAGGTACTGGCTTAGAGACTGTTAGTTTGTTCCACCTTAGGCACGAAAGTTTGATTGGGTGACTTTGGGCCAGTTGTTCTTTCTCAGCTCAGTCTACCTCCCAGAGTTGTAGTTATGGGAGAAGGAAAGAGTATTATGTATGTTTGCCACCTTGAGTTACTTATAAAACAATAATGGTGGGATAAAAATATACCAATTAAATAAAATAAATAAAGCCAGAAGGCCTTATCCAAGTACCATGCTCCCTTTTGGTGCAGTATCAGGGTCAAGGATCTGCATGCAGCCCTGTTATCCCATGAACCATCAAGTTTTAAGTAGACGAAGAGAATATCGGACATCTCTCCCAATTGTTTGTTGCACTGAACCCTATCATGAATGATAAAAGTTATATAATTAAACCAGCTTCTAATGAGAGAACAGGAAGAAAAGTTTATTTCAGCTGTATTAGGAAGAGACTTTCCAAAACTATATAGCAAGTTATTTGCTTCTTCTTAAATCTTTTTTCATTTTTGCGAAAAAATACTGCTTAATAATTTTGTTCACCCTGCACACTGCTTGAACGCAAAGATCAGCTACTGTCAAGAAAGTGCTCCACTGGAATTAATGGGGTTACAGAGGTGAATGATTCTAGCCTACTATTTTAGATTTCAGATTGCAACAACTTCCCTGGAAACAGTCTTTTCCAATCTAGGCTTTGACAAATAGGTATTTTGCCGTAATTCAGAAAAACTGACCTTTTTTTTCCCCCCAGCATGAAGAGACAGTGACGGGGAAATTAACACTTGTTGAATTTCTGCCTTCAAAGCCCAGGGAGGGCTTTGACTCTTCACTCTCCTCAACCCCCTAAAAAATAGTCAAATTACTTTGGAGGCAGCCTGATTTATTTTTTTTTCCCCTTTTCTCTCAAAGAATTGAGGATTGATTCCCTCCCCCCCCCCACCCTCGCTTTTAGATCAATCCTAAAATATCATAAAACACATATGTCCACGGATGCCTTTTGGGGTTTTTTTTTTTTTTTAAAGCATCATTAGAGTTAATCCCCCTAGATGTAGTCTCGAGGCAAATGTCAGAAGTCTTCCCTTCATTGTGCCATCTCCAAGCAATATGTCTCTGGAGGCTTGAATTGGTTTCGTCCGTAATGAGCCACGGCTGGTCTCCAGCCACTGGGGCTGGGAGGTGGGAGAAGGAAAGCAAAGCAAAACAAAAACTCCTCGGATTGTGCCTAGCAGCCCGTTCTGCCAATGTGGATTAAATAAATCTTGTTTTTCCAAAAGGCTTCTCCCCCTTTTAAGCAGTCTCTCCTTCTCTTCCCCACCCCCCACCACCTCTCTTTTCTTTCTTTCTTTCTTTCTTTCTTTCTTTCTTTCTTTCTTTCTTTCTTTCTTTCTTTCTGTCTGTCTGTCTGTCTGTCTGTCTGTCTGTCTGTCTGTCTGTCTTTTTTTTCCTAGCATCCAGTAATTGAGACCACATGGAATCAGCTCCAGCGGATTTCAGTCGCCGCTGAGGTTTATCCAGCGGGAGATATATCGCAGCGGAGCAAACTGAGCTGGAGGTGAGGAGTGTGCAAGGATAACGGATTGAAGAGCGAGCCTCGGATAAACGCCGGGGCGCCCTTCCACGCCCGCGTGAGTGTATTTGCGCGTATATACACACACACACACACACACACATACACAGAGCCTGGAGGGATGCATTTATCTTGCCCTTCTTTTTTCTTTCTTTCTTTCTTTCTTTTTTTTTTTTGCAACTACTCTCGGCTCCTTTGCCCTTCCGCCACCCCCCTGGTCTCGCACCGGGCACTTTTTTTTGGGGGGGTTTTCGCAATTTGCTGGCTCGGGGACACGCACGCCCTGGATTGATCAAGCCACCCCATTCCTTACTTGTCGCGTGGGATATTTTCTTTTTTCCTTGGTTTGGCTAGCGAAATGTCGACGCAAACGAACCAAAAAAAAAAAAAAAAAAAAAAAAAAAAAAAAATCACGAGGAGCGCCACGGGGGCAGCTGCGAACCACCTCGCCGTTGAAACCCATGTTCTTTTCTCTGGCTCAGCGACGCCTCTCAGTCCTTCCTCTTCCTCCCACCCCTTCTCCCCAGATATTGTTTCAATCAAAGTTTGGGCAAGTTGACTTGGAGCGCGTAAAAGCGTTGCTTTGCAAATCCGAGGCAACGCCACTAAATAATTTTAAAAAAAAAAAAAAGTAGGGATGATCTGGGAGGAGCTTCTAAGTGAGCAAAAAATAAATAAATAAATAAATAAATAAATAAGGGGGGGGGCGGGGACGGACGAGAAGAGAGGCCGATGAGTGTGCAAAAGCCAGACGGCGCTTAAGAGGAGCTAAAAAAGCAGAAAGGATTCCCACACACGCCACGGGGCGGAGACTGGCTTTGGATGGGGATTGTAAATAGGAGAAGCTCGCGTAAATGAAATGGCGCGCACGGCGATGAGGAGCAAGACCGGCGCTCCTTCTTCTAACCCGAGAAGGGAAAGAGCCCGAGAGGACGCCCCGTCTTCCCTGAGGTGCGATCGGTGGACGCCTCCCTGAGGAAATGCTGGGGCTACGCGGCGTTGGCCGGGCGGGCAGACTCCGCGCTCCGGAGCGCCAAGCGCAAAAGCGCGGGCGGGCTGAGCGCGCGAACGCCCACAAGGTGGACGAAGGAACCCTTTTTGAGGGAACCCGCTCGCCGATCTCGCGGGCTTTTTTTCTGCCCTCTCTTCCACACCCGCTCTCGGCCCTTCGTCCGGTTTTCTCTCGATTTTAATTCTGGGACGTGCAATCTTCACTTTTCCCGGTACGGATTGCAATTCAAGTCTTTCCTTATCCCTTTTTGGGGGGAGAGTGGCAATTTCTTCTTCTTCTTCTTCTTCTTCTTCTTCTTCTTCTTCTTCTTCTTCTTCTTCTTCTTCTTCTTCTTCTTCTTCTTCTCCTTCTCCTTCTCCTTCTCCTTCTCCTTCTCCTTCTTCTTCTAAAGAACCAGGTGAGGTTTACCTTAGGAAGGAATAAGCCTCCACCTGGAATATATATATATTTTTATCAGTATCCTGTATTTATTGCTATCTCTTTCTTGTTTTCTCTGGGCAAAGTAGTCATTTTTTCACATACTTTTTCTAAAAATATGCTTATTATGTGCAAGGGCTTACATTATTTATGTAGAAAGTAGGGGGTGGGGGAAACTAAAACACTAGCTCAAGTAGGATTTATGTGTTCAGAAATTCCAAAGACTGACCTTTTTGTTCCTGAGTGGAAAAACCCCCTTAATTTTAGCTTGCAGTGACCAATGAATCAGGCTGCAATTAATATAGATGTTTTATGGAGGAGGCCTATTTTCCAGCTAGACAATTTATTTAAAGTAAGGGACACCAAACAACCTTGCCTGAAAGTAGCTATTGTTCTGCATATAGAAAGAAAATTGTGTAATTTTTGTCAAGAACTTCCAACTTCATGTGACAAAACCAGTTCACTTCCCAGAGACACTATTAGAAACATAAGCTTGCAACTACTGTTTACATTTGTATCTACAGAAGATTTGATATAACATAGTTTTTTGGGGGGGTGGAATGTACTATCAGTCCCCCTATCTCCCCTGGGCCTAATTTGAGGCCTGGTCTATGCAAGCCTCAAAGGTCTATAAGGGGAGAGAATGGTGTCTCCATGTCCCCTGTGAGACCAAAGTGCATTTTACTTTTCTGAAAAGGATCTGCAGAACATAACCTAACATGGCAAAATGCACACCAGGCAAAATCTTTTCTCCCTAATAGAAAGGATTTCTATTCTTCTCTAGGAGAGAATTTTTTAAAAGTTGTACCTAATGAAATGAAATGACTCTTGCCCAGCATTTTGGTGAATGTATAACTTAAGGCCTGAGTTTATATCCGAGAATTAGTGTGTGACTTTAATTCCCAGGCAACCAAGGAACATTTATTAGCTTGATGCTAAATGGTTCTTGCTTGAAAACAGCTCCTAAGCAGCTAAAAAGGACTGAAGGAAATAGGTACTTAGTCAGGAAATAACAAAAAATGAAGTGTTATTCCAGTCTGTGATAAATGTCTAAAGGTGCTTCTTGACTTGCAACAGTTCATTTAGTGACTCTTCGAAGTTGCAACATCACTGAAAAAAGTGGCTTACATGACTGATATTCACACTTAACTATTGTAGCACTCCCCATGGTTATATGATCAAAATTTGGATGTTTGGCAACTGGTTCATATTTATGATGGTTGCAGTGCCCCAGGATGATGTGAAAAAGCAAGTGAGGAAGCCAGATTCATTTAACAACTGTGTTACTGACTTAACAACTGCAGTGATTCACTTAACAACTGTGGAAAGGTCGTAAAATGAGGCAAAATTGACTTAACAGTTGTCTCACTTAGCAACATAAATTTTGGGCTCAATTATGGGTGTAAGTTGAGGAATAACTGCATTGTACTTTTATTTTTCATTATTACTATACTTTTCCCTGCCCTTCACATAAGGAAATTTCTCATAGACTCATAAACCTATATGTCACAAAAGCTCTACTGTGGTATTTTTATAGATTCTGATTTTGTTTTTGTTTTTAAGTTGCTTTGTCTTCTTTACCAGAAAATCAATTCATTCTCTTGCTGGCCACTAAGTATTTCTCTGTAGTCCTGTAAACAACTTCCTCTTATATCTGCACAGCCTCATTGATAGTATTGGATTGACCATCCTTAGTCCAAGGGATAAAAAAACCAGATCCATCTTGGACTTCATGAACAGATCACAAAAGAAAATGAGATTAAGAAACAAAAAACAGTCAGCAAACAGCATACCAGCCAGCTACCAGTTTTTTATTTCATTGGGTAAAAGAATATGTGCTTTAGATTTTTATTTTTCCAGGGGAGAATTTTGGAGAATTTCTCACATGCTGCCCTGTGGTGTTCTTGCACCCATACAACTCAACAGATGGCTGCAAATGTGTGCGTGAATCTTCTGTTTGCCACCATCTACTTCTCTAATCAATGGGAGTATCATCTATGGGGATTAAGTTCAAGTGTGGGAGAAAAAGTGTGGTGATAGAAGCCCCTCCCCTTGGGAATGCAGGTATGATGTTAATGCAATGCTTGTGTCATGTCACAAATTCCCCATCTTGCTGGTTTTAATTAATTTGCCCCACAAGTTCAGCTGTGCAGTAGTCTGTAGCCTCCCTCACTTCCAGTGCTTCAATTAAACCTTAAGAGAGAACTTGCCACATAGGATTTTCTGCTGGAGGGATGTTACCCTTATCAGGTGATGGTATGTGCAAGTGATCTTGGGAAACAGGAGGAATTTCCACAGATTGGATAACCAGCATGTAAAAGATTTAACAGAATAACAGAGCTGGAAAGTATCTTGGAGGTCTTCTAATACAGGGGTCCCCAACCACCGGATCCCGGACCGGTACCTGTCCATGGATCATTTTGTACCAGGCCGCAAAGAATGAATAATTGTGATTAAAATACATATAAAAATATGTTTTTAGTAAAGAAATAGTAAAGAAGCCCTTTACTGTTGGGGAAGAATTGATTTTGCCGGTCCTTGAAAAAGTGTTTCTGTGTGAAACTGGTCCCTGGTACAAAAAAAGTTGGGGACCACTGTTCTAATCCAACCCCCTACTGAAGCAGGAAACCCTATACCATTTCAGACCAATGCTTGGCCAATCTCCTAAAATCCTCCAGTGATGGAGCACTGATACCTTCTGGAGGCAAGTTGTTCCACTGANAGGAGCAACATGCCAGCATTAACCTAAATGAAGCCAACTCTGGCATACATAATTCAGAGTCACCTGTGACCCTGTTCCCTCCTCCCCCAAGGTGTATCATAAGTCAGATTCGGCTGGGTGTCATCGATCACGTTCTCCAATAAAGGATTTTTTCAGCCAGAAGATCTGGTAGCTTAGCTACAATCTTTTTAAGATAATGGTGGGATGTACTTCTGGTTTTACAGCTGTATTGCTCCTTTAGATTCCCACCTCCTCTTGTTTATGGCAATTTGAAAACAAGCATAGGAATGTTTTCAGAGTTGACACAGGAAGCATTTTAGAAGGGACCCTCCCTAGTTTTCCAGAAAGAAAAGTGGAAGAAATATCTCAGGTTTGCAAGATTCTGCTATAATGCATCCTTACAATAGATAAAGTTAGTGTACACTATTGTGCCTTTTCCTTATACAGCCTTGAAGGACTGACAAATGGAGGAAAAGTCCTATCTTTTTGGTCTTCTACTCAAATTTGAAGAATTCGCCCAGCTTATTTATCTTCCCAAAATTTTAAAAGCGATAGCTAGTTAAATAAATGGGCATGTTTATATTCTTTTGAAAAGCCATTTCCCCCTAGCTGTAAAATAAATTCAAAGAAACAGCACATTTAGAATGCAAATGCTTCTGATCAATGAAACCAATGACTCCCATTATGTTTCTTTTCCATATAAAATATTTTTTACACTAAAGACAGAAGCACATGCTTTGCCAATGGGTGAGAACCCAAATCACAGTGTTGGTATGTTTTAGGCTTATTTTAAAACAGCCACTTTTTGTGTATTTGTCTTTCCAATTTTTTGTTTTCATTTTGAATTTTTGATTTCCTGTATTTTGGCAAGCATGTACAATTTATTTTTACAAAAGAACTGGTATATAAATTAAATACACAAATACTGTCATACAAATTGCAGACCATCCACAAAATTAAAACCCTCTGCACATATTGATTTTCCTAAGTCAATACTTTTATGTTTGAAGAGAGTAAGAAACCTCAAAATGAATTAACAGATATTCTGTCTTTAAGAGTATCCCTATATCCACTATCCCTATATCCACTATCCCTATAATGGGATAGTGTGCTTTTGATTGGACTGAACAGCCTCTCCCCACCCAAATAAAATATACAGTACAAGAGCACTGAACAAAAATAATTGAAGGGGAGAAAATATATCAACATATTTATCCATCCGGGGTTCATTATGGTTTGGAAATTCTGATAATTAATCTAGCAGTCTCTTTCTGAGAAAGACCAAGAGCAGAAGAAGACTACAGATGTCATCATAAGTACATGCTCTCCAAATATAAGTCTTGTTAAAAATGGATTTGTATGTGTCTTTATGTCCCAGTTAGTATGGTTAGAGAACTGAACATAAGTGTCCTAGAGGATACTAAGTTAAGCAGATAAATGTGGTTTAATCTTCCTAGATGGTTGACCTTTATAGCAACCTTTCTAAGGATTAGTGTTGAAGAGGACCGGATGAGCTGGAAAATGGGGGAAGGGAATAGTCATCCATTGAGAAGGAAAAAGAGGGTGCTTGTTTTATACATGACTATAGGCAATGTCATTGGAAAAAAGGGGAATAGCAAGAGTTAATTCATAAAGGAGAATAATGAGTAAGTGAGTTAACTCTGTATGAATTCATACAGAATAAACAGGAGTAAAGTCCATTTCAGGCTCTCACATTCAATTTCTTAAGCTTGACTTTGATTTTATAAAGTTTTCATTAAGTTTAATATGCATTTGGGTGTACATTTCTCAATGCAAGGGGTTTTGCAAGTGTAATTTTGTCCAGCTTTTGCAAAGAATTTAATTATAAGTTAAAAAAAAGCATAATAATTGACTCCTACAGAATTCCAGATTCCTAAGTAATCCGATTAAAGTTATATGCATTTTTCTTCTATATCCCTCTGTATCATTAATTGTTAGTATACTGAAATAAAAGGGGAAACAAGAAAGAATTTTTCATATGCAATTCATTTTGTACATTTTCACAATTTAAACTAAAGTTTAAATTGTAAGCATTAATGAATGTATTTAAGTAAACATAGATTAATTGTAATTTTAGAGAAATGAATTTTGAATGCTATGTTTCAGCTCATATATTGATTCAAAAATGTAAAATGATTCATGTCTGCATTCACTTTCCTATCTTGCAGTTATTAAAAATCCCTGAGAAATTTAAGTAGTTGACATAAGTTGAATAAAAATGATGCTTTAATTAAAATTAAGCTAATTTGTCTGCCATTTTATTGCACCATTGACCAGATTGCAGTTATCTAACAGGTATGAATGTAAAATGAATCAGTTAGATTAATAAGGACAGATTTATAGGTTCCTCCAAAATGAAGTCAGTTATGACAAATAGCATTAAATAAAGTCTATCTTTTTTAAAAAATTAAAATGCCATATATGGCTTAGAGAGATGTATAAAAAGAATATATGTTTCTGGAAAAGATAGCTCTATTAAGGAAAATACCTTGCAATCAGGAAACTCTATCAGAAGGAAAAGATTGCTATTAAGCAAATTTTGATACAGAACAAAAGGTTCATCAGTGAATTTTCATTAAACGTGATACAATAACAAAGTTGGCTACAAAAGCTTTCTGATAGAAAGTTGCAAATAACACAGTTGATTTCTTTGAAATGCATCAACTGGACTGCCACACTAATACAGAATTAAAACAATGTAGAGATTTATACATATACAGTGCTGACATCCATGGATATAAACCAAAACATTTGGTGGAGGGGAAATCTACAGAAATTATCACCCCAAGAAGAACTCTTATTAACATTTACTTTTCCTTCTGACATTTAATTTTTTATGTGCCATGAGTTTTGTACATCGAGATAATTTGATCACAAGGTTTCCTCCTGCCTTATTTAGAGCAGTCTGCCACTTTGAAAGATGAAAAGAGGAAGATGGCCTTTTAACATGAGAATGACATTATGGCAAGTAGATCTCAACTGGATCACCACTAGATGTCAGCAAAGACCTAAGAGAAACCTGTCACCCTTTGCTGCCATGTAGTGGTAGCTAGATTATTGCAACATCACACTGTTTAATAGTTTACACATTTAATCTATAATACTTTCAATATATGGTACAGGTTGAGAGTGGCAAGGCAAGACAAAACAGGTCCCAGGTTAACTTTGTCAGTTATTGTAATTATATGTCTACTCTCAAAGCCCCACTGCAACCTACTGTTGTGGATGTGCATGTCTGCCTGTCTACGACAAAGATTCTAAACTAGCAGAGTTGTGCCTAAATCTTGTATCAAATCAAAATGAGAAGTTGAACCAAGGATTAAGTGTCTGGAGATTGGTAATTTACTGCCAAGCCTAGGTGTAATGCTTGACAGATACGGCAGCACTGTAAACATGTCCACCTTGTGTATTAACATCTTTTTCTTGTGATCCATTATTCAAGACCTATCAAGCCACAACTAAAGAAGAAAATGGAAAAAGTCTTGTGGAACTGGGAATTGTCAGTAAATTCTCTTGTTGAAAACATGGCACCACTAATGCTGAATATTGATCATTCTAGCAAAATCTGACAATTCAAGGACTTCTCAAAATGTTTCCAATTTGGGATACTTTCTAGCTGAAACCACTAAACTGATCTTGGGCGAAGGGGTTCAGCACAGTCCAGAAAGGAAACTAAATTTTCCAGCATTTTTTTTTCAATTTCTTAATTGGTTTCAAGAAATTTCCTTTCTTTAATCACTGAATTTCATACATGTCTAGTTCATTTTTGAAAAAGAAAATCAATGGATTAGAAGGGCAGGACCGGAATCAAAGAACAAGCACAGGCTTATCCCAACATCGCTAGCGCAATCATATATATAATACGCTATATATATCGTACAAACTCAATACAGAAGCCGGATGATGGCAGATGAGATTCTGCTGAAACATTGCTACAACTTTAAAAGCACTACAATGATGTGGGATAATACCCCGAAGGAAAGCTGAACTGCATCATGCAAGTACTTTCGCATATATAGTATATGGTATATATAATTATATATATATGTCGCTGTTTTAGCTTCCTTCGGGTATTATCCACGTCATTGTAGTTCTGTTAAGTTGTAGCAACCGTTCAGCAGAATCTCATCTGCCATCATCAGGCTTCTGTGTGGATGTGTGTCTCAACAGTTCCTCTGTTTCAAAACAGAACTACAATGACGTGGATAATACCCGAAGGAAGCTAAACAGCAGCAAATGTACAGTACCTGCGAGAGCTTAAAAAAAAAATACTATATAATATATATATATATCTATATATATATATATATATATATATATATATTATATATATATATATATATATATATATATATATATATATTATATAATGCATCATCACAAATTCGCAGAACTGTAAACCTACAAACTAAGAAAGGATTTTTGAAATGACCATCAGAGCATTAGTATTTCATTATATTATTATTAACACACTCTGGTGGATGCTACAGAGTTCTAACTCACCTCCTGAGCTGAAAGAAATCTGTTCCAAAGCAAGTACAGGAGAAGGAGTTTTCAGTTTTAATTTCACAGCAGCTAAGCAGCTTTAGTACAGAAGCAGTTGAGCTAAGCCCAAACCAGGCGTCCTGCTGTCTCCTTCTCACATAGCAAATACTGTTTCAGTTTCAAGTCCCTTACTCTCTCCACCTAGCCGAATTAATACCTAAAGATGCTGGTTAGGCAGAGACCAGAATTGTTTTGCCTATTTTCCTCCCCAAAAACTAAGCCCAACCACATAGTTTTCATAGCGAAGCACAGGTATAGAGCTAGTATTAAATAACTCATTATAACTTGATCCTGATATAGAAATTCTCCATTTTAAGTGGATAAATCAGAGAAGCATTCTCATTACACTCACCTGAGGATTTGAAAGCTTAACCAATTTTCAGAGTAAGGCATGTTTTCTGAAACAAAATTTGGCTCCAGGAGCCTTTTTTTAAGGGCTGAAATCTTTCCTTGAATGATAAAAAGTACCTGGGATAATGAAGTTCTATATTGCTCACATAAATGTTCAGTTCAGCATGATTTAGGTGTACTGTTTGAAAGGTATGTAAGATTAAGCAGAGTTGAAACCAATGCTTCCACTGTAACTTGAAAACAGCTTTCTTATGAGAAGATGGTTTATTATTGGTTGCCGACCTCTTGAAACATGAACGCAGTACAAGTGGAACTCCAAGTCGACCCAGGGAAATTGCAAGCCAGGAACAGGATTTCTTTTTAGTATACGTCACAGCTTTTCTGATTATAATCCTAAACAAATTAATGTGCACAAATGGATGACCTGCAATATAGCTGTTCACGTCTTGGCAAGTTAAAAAAAACCAAAATTCAAAAGCTGTAAATCTAATAACATGGTTTAATATCAAATATTTTCACATTTAACATTTGCTTTTAAAAATATTTTAAAATCAATTTTTGTAAGCTAACCATTCTAGTGTTCCTTTCCCTTCCTAGGTCAATATTCAAAAGTTACTTGCAAGCTACATTGGCTACAATATTACCCAACTTTCCCCAACTTGATACCTACAAATCTTTGAGGGTTTAATAATCAGAATTTTTTTCCCCCCCTAACTGGTTAACGGATACTTCTTGGGATAATTGAAGTTGCCTCGTATATTTAAGGCACCATCATTTTGAGCAGTGGTGAAAAAAAAATTAACTACTGGTTCTGTGGGCGTGCTTGGTGGGATGGCTTGGTGGGTGTGGCAAGAGAATGAATACTGCAAATCCCCATTCTCCCCACCAACGAACCCTGCTTTCCAAGCTCAGTTCTCTATGCAGGGCAACAAAAGAACGACCAGCCGATTCATGCTGGGAGTCGGGAAGGCAGAGAATAGAGGGGAGCAGGGCCAGTCAGATATGGGTATTTGCTGGTTCATCCAAACTACTCAACAATTTCCACTACCGGTTCTGCCAGAACTTTGGTCCAAAACCTGCTGAATACCCCTCTGATTTTGAGTCTTTCATAAATAGACTGGTTCTTATATAGCATATACAAGATGAATGAATGCAAAATAATTATTTTTTTTGTAATTTTGAACTCTCACAACTCAACTAGAATGTTTGTATCCATTCAGTCACAATGATCCCAACGAAGAGATAAAATGTGCTATCCTCGCAAAATGAGGGTAAGTTATGAAAAGGATCCAAGAGTAAAAATGGAAAGGCTATTTCGCACAGCTTTTTCCATATTGTTTCCTAGGTCAGAGATTCTGTTTGCTAAAGAATGGCCAGGAAACATAACCAGACGTGGATATTCAGCGGTTCTGACCAGTTCTGGAAAACCGTAGTGGAGAATTTTGAGTAGTGTTTAGAGAATCAAGCAAATACCCCTTTCTGATGCGAGATTTTAGCCCCTGTCACACTGCATCAATGGATGCAAAGAGGATGTAAAACGTTAAAAAAGCTTGCCATCATTGGAAACCATGAATGATCCGTTGTGTACTCACATACATAACGTTTTTCATCCTCTCTATCCGTCCACATCCGTCTACTGAGATTTCATTCGCTCAAAAAGTTTTGAACTGCACACAAAAAACCTTTTGAGCGGATGACGTAATTTCCAACGCATCCGTTATACATCGTACGCATACGGGGAAACATCCGTTATACGTCCATTGTCATCCGTTTTAACATCTGCTATATTCATTAGGCATCCCACTGCGCATTCCCGTGCAACTCAAATCCGCTGCCAAGCGGAAAACGGACACAGGGAGGCAAGCAAACGGACTACGGAAACAGACACAAATCAGCGTTAGTAGCACAAGACGTAGCAAAGGATGAAAGCGGATGCAGCTTCGCATATAAAGCATTAAAACGGAAAAAACATTCGTATAGGGGACGTATCTCAGAATATTTAGGATGTCTGGAGGATGCCTGGAGTCCTGCGGAAGTGACACCTTAGTGGAAAACCGACATTTTCCTATAAAAAGGGGGAGGAAATCACCTGGATTCACTTTCAGTCCAGCAGCCCTGGTGGTGCAGACCTCTTCAAGGCTTGCTCTTGGCCTCTCACACAGCATCCATTCTTCCTCTCACCATGAATTCCACGCTCCTTTGGTAGACGCCATCATTCAACACCAGAACCAGACCCTCTTCGGTCTTTCACCTTTTCTACGGGAAAAAGGAGGCGGCCAAGAGTGTCTGGGTCCGATGATGGATTGGGAGAAGAGCGGAGTTTTGGACTCTGAAAGCTGATGGTGGAGCTGAGGAACGAAGACACTCGTGCATTCCAGCATTCATGAGATGCCGCCAGCATGTTTGATGAAATTGTGGAGCGTCTGAGACCCAGGTTTGACCAGCAGAGCACCAACTTCCCATCCCAGCCTGGACCCTGGGCTGAGGTGGCACTGACTTCTGCGCCACCTGGCCTCGGGAACAGCGTACAGAAACATGCGGTACGCCTGGAGGGTGCGTCACACAACACGTCAGCATTGTGGTCAGAGAGTGGTGCAGGGCCATCATCACAGAATACCTGCGGCAGGAGCTGCTCAGTGTCCCTCCTCCACTGAAGAAGGATGGAGGACAGTTGCAGTAGCATGGTATCAGAGTGGAACTTCCCAACCGTTGGGAGCCATAGATGGGAAGCACGTGCCTGCAAAGTCCAGTCAAGTCAGGGTCCACTTATTTCAACTACAGAGGGCTTCTTCAGCATATCCTCTTCGCTATGGTTGATGCTGACTAAAAGTTCATGTACATCGATGCTTCAGGCAATGGCTGCAAATCTTCCAGATGCCCAGGTATACAACGCCAGTGACCTCAAAGGAGGGCTGGAACTAACCTCATCATGGGTTCTCAGATCCAGACCCCCTGCCCAATGACACACAAGATGTGCCCTACTTCATCGTGGGGATGACGCCTTCTACCCTGCAGAACTACCTCAATGGAAGGCCTACACTTCCAGATGCTCACCCGTGAAGAGCGGATTCTTCAACTACAGGCTGTCCAGGGCAAGACAGGTAAGTGAAGAACGCTTTGGCTCCTGGCCAACAAGGTTCCCGGTACTTCTCACACCTGCAGCTCATCCACGGACCGTGAGGAGCAAATGTGGAAGCTTGCTGCATCCTGCACAATCTCATGCGCACCCGCTACCCAGTGTTGCAGAACAGGCTTGTGGACTACCACAAGGAACTGGGGGGGGGACATGGAGCCTGGTTGACTGGAGGCAAGGGCAAAACTGATAGACTGTGGGATGTACAAGGCCCCAACAGAGTTTCACGTGCCAGGGAAGAAGCAGTGCAACCTCCTGAACACTGGTGCAACTCCCAGCTGGAGCAAGTGGAGTGGCAAAGACAGGATGGTAGAATGCTTAACTGGATGCTTCCTTGAGATGTGTCATCACACTGATGAGATGGTGCCATGTTAATGTTGAATGCCTTAACATTGAATAGGGCATTCCTAAGGAGTTGTTGTTTATGTTGAAATGTGTGGATAATGATTAAATTGTTATTGATAATAAAGGGCATAGGTGTGGCACCTTGGGAAGGGTGGACCATACAGTCCGCACTACAATGCTGCACTGGAGGCTTTCTATCCACAGCTATCTACATCCCACAGGTATGCCCTGCCCATGTTCCAACAGCTATTACCATCCCACAGGTTATCCCTGCCCATGCGCACAGCTTATTACCGCATCCCACCAGGTGTCCGCTGCCCCTCCCAATAAGTATGCAAAGGCTTACCATTTTCTAAAAGTTTTCACCAAGACTTATTTAGTAAAAGAACTGAACCAAGTGTGTGAAGCAAAGATAACCTTTATTAATAACAAGATGTAGGTCTTTAATTAAAAAGCAAAATGAACCAAGAAAAGTGTCCCAAGCAAAGATAAAGTCAACAGGTTTTAAGCAAAACCCGCCAGTTCCTTTTGGCACCCTTCTCAGTCAATCTGAGGTATGCCATGGTCTCAGGGGTGAAGGGTCGCAGGTGGCTGTGGAGGTGGCAGTGGCTGGAGTCTGGTCTGAGGCGCCATTGTGGTGCTGGCCCTGAGAGGAACAACAGGAGATGGTGTGTTCAGGAAGCTCTCAGAAAAGCTGGCTCAGTCCTGTGAGGTTGAGAGGCCTTCCATCCAGGACCTGGGATGTCCAAGGCAAGGACGCATGAAAGATGTTCTGAAGGCGGCGGGCTTGGCTGTGGGGGTGGAGGAAGAAGGAGTGTAGTGGGATGTCTGGTGTGCAGCTGGGCGAGGTGAAGGCATCTGTGGCAATGCCGGGAAACATCTGTGATGTCGGTGCATCTGTGGCGTCGGTTAAACATCAGTGACATCGGCATCAATGGCATCTTTTGACGCGTCGGTGGCATCTGTGGCGTCTGTGACATCGTGGGTATCAGTGGCATTGGGTGCACCTGTGGTCTCCGAGGAACCTGTGCCTGGACTGGGAAGGGCTTGCCTGTGCTGGCTGGACACTGCCTGGTAGTCGTAGCGCTTGGTAGGAGAGGGCTGTTGAAAGCCTTGGAAGGGCTGTGGACTCGGCTGGGGTGGGAGGAGCAGACTGCACCTGGGTGGGAAGCAGGTTTCAGCTGGGCATGGAGGGTGGTGCAGCAGCGCCGTGATCCCTCTCCTTCATCACCTGGTACTGGGGCTCGGGCATGTCATGAGGGTTGGGTCACGTAAGCGAAGAAGGCTTCCAGTTTGAGGATGGAATTTCTAAGTGTACCAGCTGAGAGAGGAGATCTACGCTGTTTTGATTGGTGTCCCTGATCTCCAGCAGGACATGTGGTTCTGTCCTGCCGGTCTGCCTCTCTGCCTGCTTTCTGTGGAGGTGAGCTGAGGGTGGGTGTGGGTTGGTCCCTGGTGGTCGCTGCTACTTCTTGCTCATGTATGTGAGAGAATCCTCAGTCCTCCGGCACAGGGTGTGCAGCTGTCGGGGGGGTCTCTGTCGCAGGGCATTCTGTGGACACCTGCCTGGACCACGGTCGCTGTCTCTGGCCAAGAAGAGGACTGGCTTTTCTGTGGACTGCCGAGAGAGAGGGAGACAGAGGGGCTGCTCCTCTGTGGCGGAACTCACGTCCAGGAAGCTGCACTTTGCCATGAATCGGTCTCGGTCCGGTGAGGCTTGACGCGGCGGCCTGGCGCAGACTTCTTCAGGTGCAGCTTCCCGTAACCAAGTGCATATTGCTTCCACCACCCGGAGGACACTGACGGTAGCCAGGCTCTCTGCCTTCTGTTCCAAGCCGCCTGCTTGTCGCTTGGTTCTCGATAGAGCTGTTATCTTCCTCCACATATACTCGTTTCCTCTCAGCCACTCCAGCACCTTCTCCTTCGTGCTCCCTCTGCGATGGAGTATGGGCTATCCTCTCTCCCTTCTCCTTCTCGCTTGCTTTGCCTCTTCTTCCCTCTGGCAGCGCCTTCATCATCACGGCTTTCAGGGCTTTGGGGCTGGTCCACCACAGCAGCAGCAGGGAGAAGCAGCAGGAGAAGCAGCACCCAGCAGAGTCAGCACTCAGCAGAAAGCACCAGCACAGGAGCAGCACCAGCAGAAGCACCAGCATCAGTCAGAGTCAGCACCAGCAGCAGAAGAAGCAGCACGCACCAAGCAATAGCAGAGTCAGCGCAGGGGTGGGATGGTGGATCTATCCTCTTGCCAGGGGCTGGCAGAAGATGGCACAGGCTTCCCTCTTCTTCCCCATGATGAAGATGTCTTGATGAAGATGTTCTGATGAAAGATGTGTCCTTGGCACAGGTCTTTCCTCTGATGCTTGGCCTGTCGTGGAGCTGCCTCCTTTTATATCCTGGGGCTGACACAATTGCATCTCCCCACATGCGGCAGTGATCCGTTAGGCATCCGCTACGCATTGCCTGCTATGCATTCCACTATGCATCCGCTCTGCATCCGCTTTCATACCGCTCTGCATACCGCTTCCGTTCGGCGTCCGCTTTGCTTTTGCTCCCTGGAAGCTGCGGACGTGCCAATCCCGCTTCCATCCGCTTTCATCTGCTAGGCTTCTGTTGAGCATGTCCCGTTTTACATCCGCGATACGTCTCCCCCCGTCCCATTTTTTTTCCGCTCTGTTTATGCAAATTTGGGCACTTTTAAGAGCGGATAACAACGGAATGTGAAAATTTTTGCTCGTCCACTGTGTCGCTTGTTTTTTACATCCGTTTTGCATCGCGTCGGGCGATGTGACCCTGCCTTTAAGTATACTTCCCCTGCCACGCCCTAAGTCTTCTCTCTCTCTCTTCTCTCTCTCTCTCTCTCTCCCTCTCTCTCTCTCTCTCTCCCTCCCTCCCTCCCTCCCTCTGCCCCCTTTCTCCCTTAAGATATCAGGCTGAAAACTCAAAGACATGCGTTCTAGTCCTAGTTTAGCAAAAAGACAGCTCGGTGACCATGAGCCAGTCACTGTGTCACCACCCTAGGAAAATAGTAATGGCAAACCACTTCTGGAAAACCTTGTCAAGAAAAGCTCAGGGATCTGTTCAGGCCTTCTCCAAGAATCATACATGATTGAGAGGGGAGGCGGGGAATCTCTGTCTTATGTACTTCCAAGCATGAACTGATGCACCAAGTATCCTTTTCAGGAACTGAATTTACTTCCCATATATTTTTATTTAACAAGAAGGAACAAAAAGATAGACTAGATTTCTTCTCAGCAGGTATTGCTACATGCTGACAATATCAGCAGTTCTTTTATGCTCCAAGGAAATGGCCATTTGTAAACAGCAAAGAAGTAGAGTATTTCAGCGCTGAAGATAACATGGGAATAACTCCTGGAGCTTGAAAAGCGCTGTTTCCTGTGGAGAATTGCAAAGCAACATCCTAAAGAATCAATGTACACAGCATTGCTGAGCAGAAAATCCAGCTGGTGGCCAGATGTAAACTTTGTAATAATTATTCTGCACAGAAAGCTGAATGTTGTTGTAATGGAGGCTTCCTCTGCCCCATATTTTTCCAGTGAGCATCTAAAAGCTCTTCTTCTTAGTTTAGGAAAGACAAATGTTAAACTGTGATGGAGGACATTTTACTATCATGCAAATAGATCTCTATTTTCTTGTTCCAGAACGTGTCCTTCAAGTAGTATCAGGAACATCTTTAAAGATATATTATGTTGGCTGGTAACAATACCTACCCTCACCACAGTCCCTTGATCTCCTATAATATGTTTTTTTTCTTTTAAAGAAAAAGACCCCAATCTTCAGTCTTGCCTTTTGGGGGGGAAGGCTGAAAACCACATGCGTTCCATGCATTGCCAATCCATTATGATTCATTGTGGTGCTATGGTGGCACAGTGGTTAGAGTGCAGTACTGCAGATTACTTCTGCTGACTGCCGGCTGCCTGCAACTTGGCAGTTGGTATTTCATCAGGCTCAAGGTTGACTCAGCCTTCCAACCTTCCAAGGTTGGTAAAGTGAGGACTCAGATTGTTGGGGGCAATACACTGACTCTGTAAACCACTTAGAGAGGGCTGTAAAGCGCTATAAAGTGGTATATAAGTCTAAGTGCTATTGCTATTGTCTTTGTACCAGAATTAGATTATTACATTGGTCATACATTTGGAACACCATAAATTTTCCATGGATAGAAGATGCTGTCAAATCTGCTCCATCCACAGCTATCTTGCTTGAATTCAATCATTGTGCCTAACCAAAATTGCAGGAGGTACAGTCAAGGTCTTAACTGTATGAGACAGGACGTCCGTTTCACTTTCAACATTTATTTCTATGAAATATATAGATGAAAGAAGCTGGATGGGTGATTTCCATTGGGATCGGAGGGTGAGTGAAAAAAGGATAAAATGGTGCATCCCTGGGTATTGGGGGGGAGGGGGAAACAGGTGGAAAAAAGCTAGTCGAGGCAAATAAAAATATAATGAAATAGAAATCCTGCCTGGTTTTGAACCGCAGTCTTGTATATGTTATGTAAGGTTCACAACCACTATGCTATTTCTGCATCAATGGGAAGAAGTAGAGAAACTATTAGAATGCACATTAAGCAGGGGTGGTATGCTATCAGTTCTGCCTGGTTCTATAGATCAGGTAGCTCTGAAGAAAGCAGCAGACACTAAACTGGTTCTGTTTTTGCTGCTGTTTGGCCCACCCGTCTGCCTGGGCTCTTATCTGTCCTTTATTTCCTGCTTTTTCAACCTCAGCTGCTTTGTGTGGCACAGCTGAGGTTGAAAAAGCAGAGGAAAAGTGGCTTTTCAAATGCTGCGCACCTGCGCACAGTGCTTTTCAGCTGTCTGGGCAGCACAACTAAAGGTTTGTTTACACACGCATGCATCAGAACAAGTAAAATGTAGCCACCGAACCAGTAGTAACACCGGTTGAATCCCACCTCTGATGTTAAGTATCAGTGATTGAAGAGGTGCTTCTTCCTCTGCAAAATAGCCAATGAATAACTATGTTTAGGGGGCATCCTTGGTGCTCTCTAAGCTTGCTTGTTTTCTTGCAGATGTTTCATTACCCAAACTAGGTAACATCATCAGTGCTAAGTAAGAAATGCAGTTTGCTGTCAGTTTATATTCCAGTGGCTTGCCCTGTCAAT
Source organism: Laticauda laticaudata (assembly GCA_004320025.1). NCBI lineage: Eukaryota > Metazoa > Chordata > Lepidosauria > Squamata > Elapidae > Laticauda > Laticauda laticaudata. Next base: position 28,815 of record BHFT01037091.1, read on the forward strand.
GTTGCTGCGGTTGGCCTTAGAGATTCTTTGGTTTGGCTGTTTACTGTTGGCTTCTTTGCTGTTTCTTTTTTTTTTATTAGTCTGATGTTAATCCTGGAGTTAATCTTTGTTGATCTGGGTGCTGATTGCTGGTGGAGAGGTGCTTGGGTGTTTTTGTTCCCATTTTGGCTGGTTGATTGTTTCTTTTGCGTAGTCTATAGATGTTGTTGATGTCTATGCGTCTATTAATGGCTGATTTGTCATAGTGCCAGGCTTCTGGAAATTCCCTGGTGTTTTGGGACTTGGCTTGATCTAAGATGGTCACATTTTCCCAATTGAATCTAGGGTTAAGTCTGTCTATAACTATGGTTAGCTTGCAACGAACTGAAGTACGCTATCTGAGATTATAGCCTTCATGTAACAAAACCCAAAAAACTACTTTGGATCAGAGGTGGTATTCAGCAGATTCTGACCAGTTCTGGAGAACCAGTAGCAGAAATTTTGAATGGTTTGAAGAACTAGCAAATACCATTTCTGACTGGAGATTTTACAATATCCTTCCCCTGCCACGCCCACCAAGCCAAGCCCACAGAACCAGTAGTAAAACAATTTGAATCCCACCACTGCTTTGGATGTAGAGCAGAAAAAGACACCCTGAGATCATTTTGGTAGTGAGGGATGGATTAATAGAAGGTGATGGATATCCAGTTCTGTCCTCCAAAAAACATTGCTCTGATGATGGGGCAGTTGGGTAGCATATAGATAAGCCACCCTTTGAAAACCAATATCTAATGGTCTCTTTCACAAATTGAATGTTACTACTTGAAGTTACAACTGCCAAAACATCTTAGGGAGATATTTACATGAGCAAGATTTGAACAGTTTAACACAATGGTCAAATATGGGAAATTCCATACTATACCCTACAACTGAGGTCTCTATATTTGCAGAGCAGCAGAGGTAGAAGACCTATTTGATTGTTGCCTGTATAAGAATGTGAGAGACAGGTACCTTGGTCTATATACCAAACAAATAATCCATTGGGATCCCCATATCAAAACAACTTACCTTATGTGTGACCAGAATCTGAAAATAATTTAACACAGCACAGTACTTAAGCAAAATGGTTCAGTGGAGATCTGCATATGTGAGACTGATTGGGTAGATTGTAGATATAATTTTATCATGTTTTATCTTCGTCTTCAATTATTGTATTTTATTCCAATTTCATTTTAAATTGTATTTTATCCAACTCCATTTTAAATTGCTTTTGTCAAATTTTAGTAATAATTTGTTTCTGGAACTCTGTACTTTAATAGGGTCCAAGGGCTAATCAATAAAAATAATAATAATCATTCATTATCATCATCAGTGAGTACAGCAAAATTTCACAAACTGACTACTTAGAATGCCATAAGTGAATTGCTAAAACCATTCACTGGAAACTGTGCCAAAAGTTTGGATTTGAGTATAGTAACCACTGGGAACAGTGGTTGAGAAGGTTCTGGAGAATGAAAAAGTCAAGATCTTGTGGGACTTCAGAATTCAGACTGACAGGCAGTTGGCCCACAACACACCTGACCTAACAATAGTTGAAAAGAAAAAGGTTTGGTTCATTGACATTGCAATACCTGGTGATGCACGAATTGAAGACAAGCAGCAAGAAAAAAACCCACACAGTACTGGGACTTACAATTTGAGGTTGAGCAACTTTTGGAAAAAAGAAATCATTATCCCAATTGTAATTAGAGCCCTTGGAGCAATACCTAAAGGGCTACCTCGCTATTTGGAAATTCTGAATTTATCAGACTTGAATAGCCTGATTCTACAAAAAAACATCCTACTTGGAACAGCTTACATCCTCCGACGCTACCTTAACAGTTCCTAGGTCCTTAGTTAGGACTCGAGCTGTTGAGCTACCAACCAACCCCAAAGGCTGTGAATCTCACCAAAGATTAACAACAACAACAATAATAGAAACACAGGAGCGTTCAATATATGTTGGTAGATTTCTGAGCACTCCTGCTCTAGGATCAATGTCTTATAGATAGAGATTCCTCATGCCCTCTGAAGTGAGTTCAATTGCATTTGGAGCATAGTAACTATTGTGCAAGAAGATATTTCACCATTCAAAAATATCAATGCAGTGTAGTCTCCACAGTGCCTTAAATAAATTTTTTTACAAACGTGGAAGTTTCCAGAGCTATGTTCTTCAAAGGAAGGCAAAAAGTGCCAAGGACCTCTAATTTCTCCCTCATTCTATATAAACGTGCCTTCCATAAAGTCAGGACGGTTGAGCTATAATCTGGTTGTCACTTGATTGTTTTATTTAAATTTCTGTGCACCAGGACTTATTCCCCACCATTCCAACAACTGTTTGTTCTGGAAAGGGCTTGCTGTTAATCCCACACAACAGGATATTTAGTTTAAATTTGCCTGATGAATATCAGGAAGTGGGTGGATAAGTAAGCAGCCTGTGGCTTAAAAGGAACAGCAATTGGTCCTGTGGGCTTAACAGAATTTTTACTTCATGATAGATGGAAAAACAGGAACATCTCTGTCTTGAGAATGGATTAGATGAAAAAGATATTTGAGTCGGTGCCATGAAGACAATATTTAATTCCTTTTATGTTATTCATAAAGTATGGGGAGTAAGGTAATTAGTCTAAGTGATTTTGTGTTGTCATAACCAAATTAAAATGCAAAATGAGAAATGGTCTTTAGATTTACTAGGCTCAGAACATACAGAATAGATCCTTTACATTTTGCAACTAATTGGGCATAATATATAGAATAAGGTTCCCAAAAATTAAACAGGCCTGCTGAGCTTCGTAATGAGTCTATCACTGATGGGCAACCTGTGGATCATATACAATCTGTGGGGAAGTCTGGTGCAACCACTGAAGCTTTCCAAAGAACCATACCTTGCCTGTCCTTATCCCATCATAAAAAAAAAAAGCTGATATATTCTGATCCTTATAATTCCTTCTTTTCTGAAGTATAAAGCTGAGTGTTATAGTCTATGTTAGCCAAACTGAGAGAGGCCTCCAAATTCAACATTGCCCCCAAGAAAGACAATGGGTTAATCCAGGCTGCCACAGTAATATACTCTCCTGTCATCCTTGAGTGGGCAGAAAAATATATCAATATAAATTGTGCTTCTCCACTAGCTAAGCTCTACTGTGTCTCAGGAACAAAGCCAAGCAGGGTTGCTCTCTTTCCAGTGTTTAATGCAGCAGCTGATGAATTCTCCACCATTCTTTGGTCAGGCCTCCCAGGTAACACAGCAAGGTGAATTAAATCTACTTTATTGTAAGGCTACATTGACAGAATCTTGCAAGTCTGAAATAGAAACTTCCTTTCATCACCATCTGATCAATTAGGGCAGGTTTTTCCTAAGTTTCTTTCTCTGACCATTAAGTGACTGTAGGCTCTGTTGTCTGATCTTTTTCTAGGCAACATCTCTTTCTTTTGTCCCCCAAGGCCAGCCACACATTCCATTACATCTTCCTCCCACACAATGTCTTCTACCAGCAGGAAAAATAACTTTGAACAGCTTTATAGAATCTTTGCTGTGAAAGAGTTTGGCGGAACCTGGATGCTCCTTCTAAGAATGTTTTTTTTTTAAAACCATTGGGTTTTTTTTACATTAATAGTGTGTGTGTGAGATGTGTGTGTGGCCAAGTACAATCCAAAACACCATCTGGTGAGCTCTTGTGTCTTGTCCTAGCTCAGAGGTCTTCAACCTTAAACACTCAAAGAACCATTTGGACCCGTTTCCCACAGAAAAGAAAACACTGGGAGCCTCAAAACCTGGGTGGGCATGGTCAACTCGATGTCACTCCCACCCAGTCACATGACCCATCCACCCCCACCATGCCTACCTAGGTTTTGTGGCTCCCAGTGTTTTCTGTGGGAAATGGGTCTCCTCCCTCCCTCTCATTTTTCTCTCTGTGTGTGTGTGTGTATGTGTGTGTGTGTGTTTTACCTTCTCAGGCCAAGTTAGAAGTGACTGGGAGGGGTGGGTGAGGGGCAGGGCAAGCCAGTGGTGGGATCACCCAAGAGGGAGCCACAGCAGAGGTCCCAAAGAGCTGCATGCAGCTCTAGAGCCGCGAGTTGCTGACACCTGTCCACCTAACACTTTGAAAATATTGTTTGTGATAGATACGTAATGGGAAACTTCTGGCTGCATTCTGCACAGGAAGCTGGAACTAGATATTCCTGGATGTGATTGGTGGAGGAGTGATGGAGGAAAGTCTTGGATTAGATAAATGTCCTCTGAGGACATTTGCAGGCAAACTAGTGTGAAGTTAGTTCTCCCTCTAGTGGTGCAACAAATAGACTAGCAATTGTCAGCTGGCAGGACTTCTACTGTGGGCATAACTTTGTAGCCTCCCTGGCGGTCTATGCCATACACGAAATAAATAAACAAAGGATAATCCCCTATTCATGAGGAAGAAAATGTCTATGAGATTCTCACTCATCCAGGTAACAGTTGTCCAAAAGGTGCTTTTTAAAAAGGCAAAGTGGTTGTTGTTTTTCCTTGAAGACATTTTGCTTCTCATCCAAAAAGCTTCTCCAGTTCTGAATGATGATGGAGAATGGAAAGATTTATATTCCTTAATAAAAGGAATAATAAAAGAGTGCTGATAGCCAGATCACTGCAAGGAATATAAATCCTTCCATTTTCCACCATCATTCAGAACTGAACAAGTTTCTTGGGTGAGAAGTTAATCATCCTCAATCAAAAACAACAACAACAACAACAAAAAGTCCAGTTGCCTTTTGAAAAAGCATCTTTGGCTCAGGAAGGAAAAAAATGATTATTTATCTCCTTTGAGATCAGTAGTCCTTTGGGGACAAGAATTATTTTTTGACAAGGATTATTTTTGACATACCATTCCTTCCACAAGCTGCCTTTCTCCACTTTCTCTATATATTTTACTGCTATAGAGAACAAGGTTTTCTGGCTGTTAATTCTTCAGTGAGCAGCAATGTAATATTACTGCCTTTCCACCGATAGAGAGCCATTTTTGGGGGGGAGAAGAAAATGCAAAACCAGTAACAAAACAAATGTGCTCTTGTTGGACTTGGGCAGAGGTGGTATTCAACAGGTTTTGACCAGTTCCGGAGAACCGGAAGCAGAAATTTTGAGTTTGGAGAACTGGCAAATGTCACCTCTGACTGGCCCTGCCTCCATCTATTCTCTGACTCCCATTGAGTCCCACTGATCGGCTGGGTCTTCTTTTGTTGCCCTGCACAGGAGAACAGAGCTGGAAAGCAGGTTAGTGGGGTGGGGAGGGAATGGAGATTTTTTAGTATCCTTCCCCTGCCATGCCCACCAAGTCACACCCACCAAACCACACCCACCAAGCCACACTCACAGAACTGGTAGTAAAAAAAATAATCCCACCACTGAAGTCAGGCCTTGTGATTTAGCTGTATAGGGACTGTGGCCAAAATGGCAGCATTCACATCTGAGACAGAGAAATTAAAAATTTGCAAAGCATGAATGTTTGGAAGTAAAATACCACAGATATAAAAATAGGCAGAAAATCTAAGAGGAACAAAACAACTGAATGGGTGAACTCTGTAGTTATGGAATAATGACTAGGTGTTGAAAAACTAGGTCAGGTGGGTACATGAGATGGAGAATCCTGGAAATGGGTACACCTGGCTGAACCAATAATTTTTCACTATCATTTGGCTCTAGATTCCACTTTTCTCTGTTCCCAAGTCCTTGTGTGTCCAATCACACTTGGCCAGTAAAGTATTCTATTTTCTGTAGAATCTGTTGTGTTGCTTGCACAATATTTGGGTTCTTCTAAGCTCTCTGTGAGGTGGAAGCAGATAAAAAAAACCACCAAAAGATTCATTGATCCAAGGAAAACAAGGTTTTATTCACATGTCTGCAGAGATGGGTTCCCTCAGGCATTGAAGGAACCCAGAGCAAAATTCAGGCAGCATTTTTATACCCTAACTGTCCGCCCCCTCGTACGAGGGCTTGGTTCACATTCTTTCTGTTTTCAAATTGACACATATATTTTGAAGGTTCATACTAGCTCCCTATCTAGCAAAAGCAGTTACACGGTTTCTGACATCTCAGCACTTTATTACAATTCCCCATTGTTCTAGCCTTATCTTGTTTTTTTCTCTTGTGCACAAACTGGAACACTTTCTTATTTAGCAGAGCTACTGAGTTTGAGACACACTTCCTTATTTAATTCAATGGGTCATCCAACATGACTTCGGTTCTGCTCACATCTGTAAACACACCTGAAATATCTTTAAAATAAAATTTGACTTATGAACGGGCAGTATATTTTCATTAATATCAAATCTTCAAGTTTAAAACAGTCTGGATCACTGCTACAAAATGGGCATGTAAAATGAGATATTTCCTTTTATACTTCTAATTCAGAAAAAGTCGGCAGCAATATCAATAGCAGCAGTTAACATGCTATCACATCCCAGACATCAAATCCATTCTCCTGCAAATCATTTGTTTTGATTCTGTTTGCTTAAAAGTCAACCCTCACGGAGCATGAAACAGCATTAGAATAGCAGCAGACTGGAGAATTTTATAAATTTAAGATAATGTTAATATGTGCATACATGCTGGGCAAAACTATTCTGCTAATATATTTCTCCCTCCCTCTGATGAGAAGAATTGGCTTGAGAAAGAGCTTTGAAGGAGGAGAGAACTTTGGGGAAATGTTCAGGGATGATGACCTTGTACTTACTTAATTACAAGCTGGTTGAAATTTGTGAATTTTCCATCTTAAACTCTGCACCCTCCCTAGTTTTCAGCTGAATCAATTAAATCTCAAGAGACAATATCAGGATGATATCGCTCCTGTGGATTTTTTTTTTTTTTCAGGAAGGCAGGTAAAGGCAGTCCAGAGGTTGCAGAATGACGCAGATACGCAGAGCAGAACACAGTAATACCAGAAATACATGTGCCACCTGTGTCCCGTGCCACCTAAAGAAATAAAATCCACTCAATGATTCCTCCCAAACAACTATAAATAACTTGTCAATCATTCTGAGAAGAAGATAGAAGAGCAAGGAAAGAAGAGATCTGAGAAACTGCAAGGCAGATCCCACCACAAAATTAATTGAATTATTATTTTCAAAATGAGTTTAATTATTTTCAAATTCATATGACCATGCATCTCATGTATATGATTCTGGGCAGCTTACACATTCCTGATTCATCTCCAAAATTAGTATGTTCAATATTAAAACATTAAATGCACTATAATTTAACTGAATAAAATATTCTTTAGGAGACATATGCTTGGTCAAAATGGCTATCGACATCATTCCCAAATGGAAAAAAAATGTATTTCAAGCATTCTTGGCTTCATCACATTTTCCATGTAACAGAGGAAACATCAGTGTTGGGGGAATTCCCAAATCAGCAGATGAATGTGAGAAGAGGGACTGAGAATAAAAAATGCAGTTGAAACCCCTAACATTTGTAGATATCTTCAGATGCTGTAAAATTCAACTGTCATTTATAACGAAAGTACAAAAGTGGTTGGATTAAAAGAAAAAAGAAAAGAAAAGAGGAGCTGTCAATACCTTTGGGACTGCATGAGGAGAAATAACACAAAAAGAATGACAATTCCTTGGAAGAGATAGAATATTGAGTCTATAGGCCCTGTACTTAGATGTACCAACAGCAATGAAAATAAAAGTTTCAATAAATTTCAAATTAGTTTCATCCAAAGCACAGCGTGACATCTCAGCGATGTAAGACTCAAAAAAGCTTCTCTGTTATTTCTTTTCAACATGGATTTGAAAACATCTAAGGATTTTGTTTTCTATTGGTGCTCTTGTCTATTGTTGGTGCTGTTATCTTTATTTTGTTCTTCCTTACATCTATGTCATGTCCTAGTACTGTACAAGAAATTCCTTGGAAGACATTCAATACACTGTTTTGAATGTGTGATAATTAGCATTTAGCAGACCCGACCCATTTTCAGACTGCTCTTCATCTGACTGAATGTAATAAGCCAGAAAAAATTTATCTTCCGGTGTTCCTTCCTTCTTGGGTGACTGAAGAAAAGTCTGGTAAGAGAATGTCAAGATTTTCTCATGAAAAATAATAGGTTTATTAAGGCCATTTTATCCTTCCCTTGCTTATTTTCTTAAGACAATGGCAGTGTAGGCATTTCCACTTTTACCTCTAATTTCTAGGTCTACACCTGGATTGAAGTCGAAAGTTTATTTCTAGCATTTGAAGATCAGCCTCTGGGCAGCCTCTGGTTAATTTCCTTTGAATAAAGTCAATGAAGAGACTTAATAGTATTTTGCAATTTTCCCATCTATTTGCAAATAGAAAATCACATGCTTAACATCCACTGTTAAATTCACTGTTTCTCATTAGATTTCTATAACGCCTGCTCTCAATCTTTGAAGCTGCAAACCTACAAACCATTATGATTATGGTGTCCTACTTTACAAAATGCCAACAAGGGAAATGCTAGTTATACTATATGTACATGGGCCATGCACTAGTGGTGGGATTCAATTTTTTTTACTATCAGTTCTGTGGATGTGGCTTGGTGGGCACGGCAGGGGAAGGATACTGTAAAATCTCCATTCCCACCCACTCCTGGAGGAAGGTTATTGCAAAATCCCATTCCCTCCCCACCCCACTAGCCTGCTTTCCAGTTTCATTCTCCAATGCAGGGCAACAAAAGAAGACCCAGCCGATCAGCTGGGACTCGGGAGGCAGAGAATAGATGGGTGAAGGGCCAGTCAGAGATGGTTCTCCAAACTACTCAAAGTTTCCACTACTGGTTCTCCAGAAGTGGTCAGAACCTGCTGAATAACACTTCTGCCATGCACAATGATTTGATGGACTACAATCCTATACAGAGAGAGATTCTTTTTTCTCCCCAACATTTTCCCTACAAATACAGGGTTATTGATTGAGTATTGAGTATTGATCCATTAATTGTGACAGGAATTGATTGACCAGCTTGTTGTCCATACCTGATGTCATGGGTTGAGAAAGACTGACCAGCCCAAAGTCACCCAACTGGCTTTCATGCCTAAGCCAGAACTAGAACTCACAGTCTCCTGGTTTCTAGCTTGGTTAGACCACTAGACCAGGGTCTCCAAACTTGGCAAGACTTGTGCTGGCTGAGGAATTCTGTAGTTGAAATCCACAAGTCTTAAAGTTGCCAAGTTTGTAGGACCCTACATTAGACCAAGCAGGGCCATCTTAACACCATTATGGGCCACAGGCAAAGCAGTGCACTGGGATCTCTATGACAATTATTCACAGGAATAAAAATGTAAACGATTGATAATATTAAACATATATTTATTTTATTGGCACTTCCAATAAAATTAGTGTTATTTAATAAAATAACACTGATTAATTTTTAAAATGTAGTAAAAAGTAATAAATATGTTGCTGTATTTATATGATACAAGGTGCATTGAAGGGTTAACATACACAGATTAGTTTGGGGCCCCTATACTCATGGGGCCCACGGGCAAGTGCCCATCAGGTCCATGCGTTAAGAGGGCCCTGAGACCAAGCTGGTTGTCTGGTTCTTTCCAAACCACTAGGGCCATTATCCCAAAACAAGTTGTAATAACTTGCTTTATATCAAGAATTACCATACTGAAAAGGCCTGAAATCATCCATCCCAAGCTATAGTATAATAACCTTCTCTGTCAAAGCCTTTGAATTAATGTGTGTTGATTCAAGAAGGATAAACAGAAGCAAGTTTGGTTCCTGGTACCTTTTTATTTATTTAACTTCTAGACTGCCCAATTGCAAACAATTTGGAGTGGCTTCATACAATTTTTAAAAGCACACACAGAAATTCCATTTTAAGAAACAAAACAGCCAGCTGAACAAATAAATACTTTCTAAACATCAAAAACCAATATCTCTTTATAGGACTCTCTGACAATTCAAGTCATTTTGCAAAATAGGATGGACAAGTTTCAGGTGGTTGGTTTTAAGAACTTAAGATTACTCTGAGTGGTAAAGTTGAAAAATAAACACAACTGAAACTTTCCAAAATTATTTTTCTTCTTCCCGAAAATAAGAAAACTAAGTGGTTTCATAATTTCTTACCTATGTAATCTTATCTCAGAAATCTGTTGGTAACTTAATGGTGTATTGATTAGAACTTGCAACCAACTTTTTCTTGCATTATTACTCTTTCCAGGCAAACATGAAAAATGACATTTTTTCCTAAAATCCCTTTCTTGATCTTATGATATTTCAAAAGCTTCTTGGAGGCTTTATTGAATTCCAGAGATGTTCAGAATGAATTAACTCTACTGTATTCATTTTCTGTTGTGAAATAACATCTTAACAGACTTGGAAGGGACCTTAGAGGTCTTCTAGTCCAACCCACTGATCCAGCAAGAGATCCTATATATTTTGGACAAATGACTGTCCAATCTCTGCTTAAAAACTTTCAGGGATGGAACAGCCACAACTTCTGAAGGCAAGCCATTCTTCTGTTAATTGTTCTCACTGTCAGGACATTTCTTCTTAGTTCTACATTGGATCTCTCTTTGACAAATTTACATCTGTTACTTTTTGTTGGGCCATAGGTTGCTCCCTTCTTCTTTGTGACAGTTCCTCAAATATTGCAATACTGCTATAATGTCGCCTCTAGTCCTTCTCTTGGCTATTCTAGACATACTCAGCTCCTGCAACTATTCATCACATGTCTTAGCCTCCAGTCCTCTAATCCTCTTCGTTGCTTTTCTATGCACTCTTTATAGAGCAGAGATGTCAAACTCATGGCCCATGAGCCAGATGCATCACATGCTGGCCACGCACACCCCTGTTTTAGCAAAGAGGGGGAAATCATGATATATCACGTGATGACAGCATGATGCCATTAGTTTGACACCTCTGTTCTAGAGTCTCAATATATTTTTTATGTCATGGTGACCAAAATTGGATGCAGTATATAAAAAAATGAAAATTAATCTTGCATAGGATGAATTGAAAGATAACGGAGATGTGATTATAGTGGATATATTATTCCCAAAGGTTACTTCAAGGCAACTATAATTAAACATAAAATAATGGTGACATGAACTTTTGTCTTTGTTTAGTCCATGGTGGATAAGATACAGCAGAATGTACTACTACTGGAGTGATATTGAACTGGTTAATCATAACTAGCACTACTGGAGTGATATTGAAGTGGTTAATTTTATTGGGAGGAATGAAAACTTGCACCACTTTCCCTTTTTGAAGATGCCTGGTTTCACTTTCAGCATTTTGCCCTGACAAATGTTTTAGCCTTTCCAGCCAGGCAATAGATGTTATCAGGAGATGCAGTTGAGATATAAGAATGGTAGCCAAGGCAATGAAACTGCAGTACTTTGATAGTCAGAGAATATGGGCAGAGAGTCCTGCAGTTTATTATCCAGGATGAAATGCTACTTCTTCATACCATAACAATGTATTGTCAAATGGCATTCAATTATCCTATATTTGTCCATCTCTTTTTTTTCATTTCAAGTAAGCAAGTGCTCTCCAAAATTTGAGAAAGACGTTTTTTTGTGATAAAGAAATGCTTGACAACAAGGTTCTTCTTCTTCGAAGGAGAAAATTAGAATGTCCAAATAGGGTTAGTAGTAGCAATAAAAGTTATTTTATCAACTACTCCATATCTTACGGAAAATAAAACAAGAACAATGAAATTGTTCCTCAACACAATAATGTAGCAACATGCCTAGTTCCTTTGCTGAATTGCAAAATAAACTTAGCGAGATACCATATCATACATATGCTAGTAAAAATGAACAAGGAACACAATATACACAATCAATTTCAAATTTTTCCTAAGCTAGTAGCTTCCATAAAATAGAAAAAATGCATTTTAATGTGTAACATCTCCAGTGGATAGTGTCAGTCATTTCATGAGAGTAAGGCTATAAGTTACATACTTTTTTAAAATCTCCCTTTAAAATGTATTAAATGAGGCTTTGCTTGAAAAGTCAAAGGCAGTTGATTCTACTGAATCAGAACCAGATGTATAAAGGCTGATATGAGATGCCACTATCCTAGTGAATGGAGCTAACAGTCAGCCATGAATTACAGACCTGGTTATCTAGATACTGTGGTAACAATCTCCTCACAACTTTTGATAACTACCAAACTCATTAATTGAGCTCTATTTCTCCAATATGTAAATGATTCTCCCAGGAACTTTCTTCCACTTTCCCAGTCAACATCCTGTAAAATCATGGTTGCCATGTTGTCTCCCATCCAAGAACAAAACAGGTCTGGTCATAAGTTTGCAAGATCAGTGAAGATTGAATAGATGTTGCCATCTAGTGCTTTGAAGTAAAATCACCTTTGCATCTTCATGGTGAATATAAGGACAGGGATATGTCCAGGTTGTGGCAACAATATGGAAATAGTTTATCATGGCCATTTTCTGAGTTGTTTCTTCAACTTTTCAATCTAGACTACAACTTTGGGGTTTTCTAGAAAGCAAAGTATGAAGATATCCACAGTGGAAGATTGGATTATAATGTGGAAATCCCAAAGCTGACCAGTATAACTAAGGGGGAAAGTGCTAGAAACCTTTTTGAAAAATTGGAAACCTTGTTTGTTGTGATGAAGGAAGAAAAGACTGAAATGATAATTTATGGATTTGGGGGCTAGAAATGTTTAAAGGTTAGAGGAAAGAAATTACAAATTAAGAGGAAAAAAAAAGAAAGAATAAGATGGTAAATACAGGGAGTCTTCAGGTCCTCAGTTAAGGACAGTAATTGAGACTGGAACCCCCATCACTAAGTGACATTGTAGTAAAGCACAACATCACATGACTGCACCTCTTAGCAATGGTAGTTCTGGCATTTCCAAGTGCCGTCATTAAGCAAATCCCACACCATCATTAGGTGTGACATTAACTTCGGAATCCTGTTTTTTAATAATATTAAAGGGGGATATGTTTAAAAAAAAACAAAGCAAACCCACACTTTTAGGTGTTACACCCACCTCAGTCGCATTTTAAATTCAATTTCTTCTGTTCCCAGCACAATAAAGCATGAATTGAACACACATATTGTAAAAGTCCCTTGTGCTTACAATGCATGTTGCAAATGTCCCTCAGGAATACAAGGGAAAGATGTTCCAGAATGGGCGGTAAGTATCACTCTCATTTAAAGCACAGAAACCTCTACTCATTTGCTTTTATTGCATTTGGTGGGTTTCTCGGGTAATAGCAATCATTTATTTAATATGTATGGATTTATATGCTGCCTTTTGAAACTAAAGTTTTCCCATTGTAGGATGAAAATAAAAAGAGAGGGAGGGAGAGTCAGAAACTAATAATCATAAAGCTGTAAGTTTTAAATTGTGATTAAACTCTGAAGTAAAATATCTGCCAAGAGCAAAATATAGGTAACAGGAATCAGATAACCGATAATCAGAGTTGGAAGGAATCTTGTAGGTCATCTAGTCCAACCCCCACCCAAACAGGAGACTCTACTTCATTTCTGACAAATGGCAGTCCAATCTCTTCTTGAAAGTCTCAAGTGCAGGAGTTAAATCAACTAAATCAGGAACAAGCATTTATAAACTACAATGTCCCCCCTCATTCAGAGCTGATACATGATGATAGACAAAGCCAAACCAGAGGTATAAAGTCATATTTTGTACTCAAATATCATATTCCATTTCCAAGAACCTTCAGCATAGTCCGCAAGATCTTCCAACCATGGTCACAAAATTGTTATTTTTTTATGTGACTGGGGACATCATATAAAATAATACCCATTATTTTAAAGTTTAATTGAATAAAAGCTTTGTCCTGACCCACTTAATACTATTTGGAGTATGTTATCCCCAGCATAACATCTGTACGGCTGTCAGCCTTGTGCTGTCCAGCCAGTGTATGGGAATTGGACAATTAGATAGCAATTGTGAGCTTTCCCCTTAAGGGAATACATCATGGTAAATTAAGGTATCCTGGGAAATGTAGTCCATGTCACATGACCACATCTGTAATCCTGATTGGTCACTAAATTGACCCTCTATGGGTTGGGGGAGTTTTCCTCATTCTTGGCTGAACTCACGGACTCATGGTAACTGCTCTACTTCTATCGCTACGAGATGAGGGAAAAAGGATAGGAGATAACCATCCTTTTTACCTACAAGACAGATATGCAAAGGATTGATCATTAAAGAAGAACTTCATCACAAATGTGAGTTATGAGGATATCTGATGAACCAATAATAAAGACTTTGTATGTATGTTTTGTTGAGTTTATCTATCTGCATCTGTACAGAAGACAAAATCTACACTGTACAGAATATAAAACAAGCCTAGAATTTAAAAAAAAAATCAAGATGGCCAAAACCATGTGATCAAAGACTTGCTGTTGTGGCCATCTTACAGTTTTTACCAGTGTTTCTCTACATCATCTTGTGTATACCTTGGCAATAATCATCATTTATAAATCCCTCCTTATGGACATCATGCAGAGTGGCTTGTGCTCTGTCCAAGGTTTGATGGTGAAAGTATATATGTTGAAGCTAGAAATGGATAAAAGGGAAAACATCATTCTTCCAGCTCTGTGCCCCAGATGAATATACTGGAAAATGTGTTTTAAAGCAGAAATATCAGGCATTGTATCCTTTTTTGCCTTTCAGTAACATGTTTGGCCCACATCTGTAGGAATTGACCAGGCTGAGCCCAAGACTCAGTGATGGTATTCATCAGGTTCTGACCAGTTCTGGAGAACCAATGGTGGAAATTTTGATTAGTTTGGAGAACCAGCAAATACCACCTCTGACTGGCCCCGCGCTCATCTATTGTTTGCCTCTCAAGTCCCAGCTGATTGGTTGGATCTTCTTTTGTTGCCCTGCACAGGAGAACAGAGCTGGAAAGCAGGTTAGTGGGGTGGGGAGGGAATGGGGATTTTGCAGTAACCTTCCCCCAGGAATGGGATGGGATTGGGGATTTTACAGTATCCTTTCCCTGCCACACCCACTAAGCCATGCCCACAGAACTGGTAGTAAAAATGTTTGAATCCCACCACTGGGATTCCCAAATGCAAAATCCCAAATGCATCATAAGTCATGAGTCCCTTTGCATGTGCCACAGATCTAAGTCCAGCCTACCTTCACTCCCATGCATTTCCCTTAATGGTCACCTGGCCAGATTCTTATAGAGAGTTTAAGTTTGCAATAAATCTTTATACTCACCTGAATTTCCTGAATCTCCTGATTTCCTAGGCGCTTTACATTACCAATCTTTTAATTCATCTAATATGAATTAAGTTTACATTTATAGACTTTAATATGCATGGCCTCAATTTCTTCTTAGCTCTATCTCATCTCAATTTTCGGCTTGTTGTCTTTTCATCTTCCAGATATTAAGTCTTCTGCTTTAAAAATAAATTGTAGACATCAATTTGAGGAGATATTTTAGCTGACAAGACAAAATGGCTGATTCTCTTGGTGTCTTACCCAGGCTTGCTAGATAGACCAGCTTTGATGCTTTCCAGATGCACTGGACTAATATTCCCAGTCAATGGAAATGGAAATTCAGCAACACCAACTGGGTGAGGATGGGGAGTCCATGTCTTATACTTATATACAGTGGTGGGATTCAATTTTTTTTTTACTACCGGTTCTATGGACATGGTTTGGTGGGAATGGCAGGGGAAGGATACTGTAAAATCTCCAGTCAGAGGTGGTATTTGCTGATTCTCCGAACTACTCAAAATTTTCACTGCCAGTTCTCCAGAACCTGCTGAATACCACCTCTGCTTATATACTTTAAACAACAGTCATATCACACAACACAGAAAAAAATAAAAATTGCTGCAATACTTGTGTGCATTTTATCCAATAATCATATTGCCTGAGTCAGCTTTCCTAGCAACTACATTAGAACCACATCACTCTGGGTTGTCTGGTAATTTCTAGCATCCTCTTTCAGATCCTGACCATGGTAAATTACTGGACAAGGAGAGGTAAGTGACTTGGTTATGTACAGCAATTGGAGTTAAGTGACTCATATTAATTACATAGTTTGAATTACTTGCACAGTGAATGGCATGACTGAGGTTTCTATCAGACACCATTATTATTGGAAAACAGAAGAGTATATTGTCCTGTCCAGGTCATGGCAGGCTCAACTCTGCTCTCTATAACCTGTTTATGAAGTTCATTCAAGTCAATATTGTTAGCTAACAGCTGACCAAACTAAAATTCCCTGTCCTTTTGCTATACCAACTTCTTCTGGATTTCACAAATGAAGGCAAATATATGTGTCTCATGGGGGTGGGATTCCACCGGTATTACTATTGGTTCGGTGACTATGTTTTGCACGCACATATGTGCTTCGTGCGCATGCCTGTATGTAAAAAATGTTAAGCTGTGCCACCCAGACAGCTGAAAAGTGCTGCGTGCAGGTACACAGCATTTGAAAAGCCACTTTTTCCTGTTTTTTCAATCTCAGCTGTGCCACGCAAAGCAGATGAGGTTGAAAAAGCAGGAAATAAAGGACAGGTAAGAGCCCAGGTGGGTGGGTGGGCCAAACAGCAGCAAACACAGAACCAGTTTGGTGTCTGCTGCTCTTCAGAGCTACTGGTTCTATAGATCTGGGCAGAACCGGTAGCATCCCACTCCTGGTGTCTCAGGATAATGTTGTAGGATCCAGTCTGGATTGGTTATTGGGACCAAAGTTTTAGTCTTCCGAGCTTTTGGACTTGTGCTGGAACCCAGAAGAATAAACCTCTGGTCCTGGTGACCGACCAAGATTGGATCTTTTGGATTTGCTCTCCATTTCAACAGTATCTTTACAGGAACAACTTCAATCTTCATGAACAGACTTGATTGAGATAACTAATGTTATTCCAGTAGTAGGAATGAATTAAATTCTTCAACAAACCATAGAATAGTTGCATTTTCAAATCATGCCAAACTCTGTTTTAGCCATAGCAATGGTGGGATTCAAAATTTTTTACTACTGGTTCTCTGGGTGTGGCTTGGTGGGCATGGCATGGCTTAGTGGGTGTGGCTTGGTTGGCATGGCAGGGAAAGGATACTGAAAAATCTCCATTCCCACTCCATTCCTGGGGGAAGATTACTGCAAAATCCCATTCCCTCCCCACCTCACTAACTGCTTTCCAGCTTCATTCTCCTGTGCAGGGGAACAAAAGAAGACCCAGCCGATTAGCTGGGACTCAGGAGGAAGCGAATAGATGGGGGCAGGACCAGTCAGTGGTAGTATTTGCCGGTTCTCTGAACTACTCAAAATTTCCATTAGTGGTTCTCCAGAATTGGTCAGATCCCATTGAATACCTCCACATAGCACATTAACTGTGATAAATGCTTGACTCTCACAGTTGCTTGATTCAGTCAGTATATTAAGACAAAAATAAACAATCCATATTTTTGCTGAGCATGGGGTATATACCCAACCACTGACTTTACAGGCTATTGGGGGATACAATGAAAATTTTCAAGAAAATGTTGATGGAGAAGAAGCAGAGATAACAGCTGCTCTGCTACATGGATTATATTCTCTGATTCCATGCTTTATCTGTAGCATATGAAAATAATGATGAAACTAGATATATGATGGACAGGCTTAGAGAAAACTGTAATCAGATAAAAGTTTAAAGATTTGGGTAGCAGGTGTCCATCTTGATCTCCTTGCTACGTTACATTTTATGTAACTTTTTTTAAGAGAACAGTTTTTTGTTTTGTTTTTGTTCTCCATTCCTTCTTTAATAATAATGTTTTGCTTCATAATCTAAGAAGCATATCTTGTTCATTGCAGAAATTCTATAGCCTATTTCCCTCCCCCATTTCCGCTGTTAGCTGGTAAGATACCTAGAACAATAGTATTCATATCTGAGTACAGTCCCCCATTTGTGCATCATGTATCTAAAAGCTTGGCATGAGAGGGGACATTGTTTGACAAAAGCTTCTTTGGATAATTTAATGTATAAGTGATTGATGCTATCTGGGGCTGCGCAAAGCTCCATCCTTGTTTCTAATGTCTCATTTGTTAGCCTAAATACACTACACAGTAATTTAACAAGCAATAAAAGTATTAACAAAGATTTAATATTCAAGCAATAATGAATTTCGTCCTCCTGACACTGAAAAGAGGGAATGTGTTTGTGCACACCACAGTCTTCCCAATCAAACCTCACTCAGAAGTACCATATGATTTATAAAAAAAAAAGTGATTACTGTTATATTGGTAAAAAAAATGTTAATTATGATTGTTAGCACAAGATATATGTACCCAGTCAACACACTGTATGAATGACAGATGGAATTATTGAAACTATTTTTTTTAAATGGGGGTGGGGAAGGAAGAAAAGAACGATTCACAACTTTTAAAATTAAAAGAAAACTTATGCTTTTAAAGGAAAAAACAAAGAAATTGTAAAATCGGAAAAGCAGCGAAAAATAATAATAAAATCACATTTAAGAATGAATCAGTTTCCTTTAAAATATGTATCATCTATGAAGAGAATGGCATTAAAATGCAATTGGTATGTTAATATAAACAGGGGGGTTGCCAGAACTAAAAATCTATTAATTTCTTGCTGTTGGTTTTTGTAGAATCCAGAATAAGTGTACCTGCCCTTTCACCCTTACGCACCCACAACATTTTGCTGCTTCTGAAGCTGAAGGATGTGCAAAGGATACATCTTTAGCACTGGGTTTTGCAGGGAAGATCTCACAGGGAACTAATGATCTTGAATGGGATCTGTATAAAAAGATTTAACATCATCCACCAAGGAAGAAACTCTTGATTCAGGACTCCAGCCAGCCAAATAACTTTTAAATGTAGCTTAGTCTATTAGAACAGGAAGTCCCAAAGTTTATAGAAGACTTTTTCCCTTGTTTCATCCACATCAGCTTCTGCCGCCACTGAAATTCAAAGAAAGCTGCCCATCCTTTCATCACTTTGATATAATAGAACATAGAACAATAGGGTTGGAAGAGACTTCTAGCCCAACCACCTGCTTGAGAAGGACACCTTATACCATTCCAGACAAATAGCAGTCCAGTGTCTTCTTGGAAACCTCCAATGATGGAGTACCTGCAACTTCTGTTAGCAAGCCATTCCACTGATTAATTCTTCCTACTGTCAGATATTTCCCCTTAGTTCCAAGTTTGAGTTTAGGTCTCTTTAATGATCTTCCAATCATTACTTCAACATAGATACACAAGAGAGATTTCCTCAGTGTCATCATCAACATAATCATCCAGAGATCAATAACTTGATAAAATATGTTTAGAACAATTGAAATTACACTTTGGATGCTGTGTCTATCAACTCACAAAACAGAACTAAACACAATTGAAACTCTATTTCTAATGTTTTGTATTTTCACCAAATATGTGTATGAAGGACACTTGGAAGATGTTATTGAACTGCAATCTGTATTAATTCCACTGAGCAGTTTCTATTCAAGACTGAAAATATAAGAAACTGATTATGAAGGAATACATACAACAGGGTGATCTATCATCTCATCTTCCCAGTTCAATTGGCTTGTCTGTCTGTCGGTCTGTCAGTCTATCATCTAATTCAGGGATCACCCATCTCACTCAAAGAACAATTTAATATCTTTAAGTCTTTTAATATATGACACATAAAGATAGGAATGTGATTCTGAACTGTACACCAAAAGTTTAGGATTCATATGAAGAACTGGGGATTTATTTATCCAGCATGTGGTTTAGTAAAAAAGTTTACTCTTTTATGATGGAAACATTGCCATTCCAGATTTACAATCTTGGGCTGGTAACGTGTGTTTGCTATATGCTTATAAATTGTCTATTGCCTTAAGGAAAAAACAACTGTCCTACCGACCTACTGTCTAGTGGAATATTCCATCAATCTTTGCAAGTTCAACACTCAGACTTTCCCAGATGGCATGAGTTGAAGTCAATATATCCTAAAAGTTCCTGAATTTGAGAAACATTAATGTAGAGAACAAATTGTTTAGGCAATAGAATCATATGAAGAGCTTGGTTTTTAGTTTTAAACTAAAATATCTATCTGAAACAGAGGTGGTATTCAGCCAGTTCTGATGAGTTCTGGAGATCTGGTAGCAGAAATTTTTGAGTAGTTTGGAGAACCGGCAGTAGTTTGGAGAACTGACTGGCCCCACCTCCATCTATTCTCTGCCTCCCATTGAGTCCCAGCTGATCGGCTGGGTCTTCTTTTGTTGCCCTGCACAGGAGAATGGGGGTGGAAAGCAGGTTAGTGGGGTGGGGAGGGAATGGGGATTTTGCAGTAATCTTCCCCCAGGAGAGGGGAGGGAATGGAGATTTTACAGTATCCTTCCCCTGTCATGCCCACCAAGACATGCCCACAGAACCGGTAGTAAAAAAAAATTGAACCATTGATCTGAAAGGCATAATAGCATATAAACATTATATAATAATATAAGCATATAAACATTATATAATAATAAAATAATATAAGAAGAATAAAATCCCAACAGTGTAGGAATTTTGATAGTTTCTCTTTTTGATCAACTAGATTTTTCTCTCATCAACATCTCTTGCATTCAAACTATGCTATCACTGTTTGAAAAGTAATTGTTTGGCTTCCAAAGTCTTTTCTTGCCTCACCAAAGTCACCTGCCATAACACCTACACTGATTAGTAATGTCAACCCGAATTAACAGTGGCAGAAAATCTTACATCAATCTGGGAAAAAAATGAAGCAGCTTTGCAACTACTCACAGTAAAATATCATTATTCTGTTCACTGAATGGCTTTGTCACAGATAAGAACATCTATAACTGTTAAGTTTACCATGTTTGCATTATAGAAATTAAGTCTATAATCTGTTTGGATGTATAGTCCACAGAAATGGACAGAATGCATTTGATCAGCAGACACAGGCGGGAAGGAAAAATATATACTCTAGACTAGAGGAAATTCTTGCAGATGAATGTGTAAAATAAGCCAGTGTAGGATAATCTCATAGTGAAGTCAAATTATGACAAATAAGTATTTGCATTGTACATTTATACATTTATAAATGATACGTGATTAGGTGCTAGTGTTCAAATCCAGCAAGAAACTTCTTAAATATTTTCACCAGAGGTGGTATTCAGCAGGTTCTGACCGGTCCTGGAGAACCGTTAGCAAAAATTTTGAGTAGAACTGGCAAATATCACCTCTAACCAGAGATTTTACAGTATCCTTCCCCTGCCACATCTATCAAACCATACCCACAGAACCAGTAGTAAAAAATTTAAATCCCACCACTGGTTTTTACACTTTTTCTCTTTTGAATATGCACAAACTATTATAGATTTAGTCAATAGTCCTTAACCTCCTGTAAAGGCTTTCCCATAAAATATATATTTTAGTGGCTAATTGACAATATTACTGTGCTGAATTTATTATAAGGAGATTGATTGTTTGTTATCCTAAGCTCAGTCTCTATGAACCAGATAGAACAATAAGAAAAATCCACTTTCAAATATCTTATTTAATGTGTAGGAGATTATGGCTATATAACTACTAGCAACACACATTGTAATAAAAATGAAATCAGTGTCTGTTGGGCTTAGATTGAACTTGTGGAAAGCAGCATAAATAAAATATATTATTCATTCCTTTCTTGTTTACTTGGTGTTAAGGGCATCAGAATTTGCTATGAAAGTCGCTTTTGAGTTTGCAGAGCAATAAAAATCAAATCAGCAAACAATATGACTAACATTTAGAAACAGCACTTTTTATTTGATAAAAAAATGTTTTTCTTATGGCATTTCTCACGTGAGCTGAATCTCAATGATTACTGAATAGAGTACATATAAGCATAGAGTGCCAAAAATTTAAGCACTGATAATAAAAAGAAAGAGAAATTAAGGTGGGAAAAAACACAGGAAAAAATAGCAAAAACACTGGCTAGCAATCCTACATTAAATGATTGTATCAAAACTGGTTTGATTATAGATTGGCAGTCTCCTACAAACAATTAACAAACAGCAAATATATTAAACATTTTACATCTTTCTACTGACAATACAGCCATTACAGTTTAATAATTCCTCTGCTGTAGGATTCCTGTTTTTTTAATATATATAAACATTTTAAAATATTTTTGTATAAGCTTTTTTCCAATGTGTTCCATATTGTTGATGAACTTTCAGTCCCTAGACAGGGTAAAATTGTATTAAACACAACAATGTAACAGAAATAAAAACAACAACAGTAGTAGTTGTTGTCACTATTATTCAGTAAATCAAGTCACAATAAAACTACCAGGAAAAGTAATATTCATATACTTTAAAATGGTTTCTCTAAAATAAAAGGTCCTTGCTTAGCACTGAAAAGAACTAAAAATCTATTAATTTCTTGTTGTTGGTTTTTGGTAGAATCCAGAATAAGTGTACCTGCCCTTTCACCCTTACGCACCCACAACATTTTGCTGCTTCTGAAGCTGAAGGANTGGTAGAATCCAGAATAAGTGTACCTGCCCTTTCACCCTTACGCACCCACAACATTTTGCTGCTTCTGAAGCTGAAGGATGTGCAAAGGGTACATCTTTAGCACTGGGTTTTGCAGGGAAGATCTCATAGAGAACTAATGATCTTGAATGGGATCTGTATAAAAAAGATTTAACATCACCTACCATTTAAGAAGGAACTCTTGATTCAAGACTCCAGCCACCCAAATAACTTTTAAATGTAGCTCAAGAGCTCCTGTAATTTAAAAAAAATGGAACTTCCATCATGCAGCTGCCTCCAATTTCACATTTTTTGACATCCACTGCAGATGATGTTCACAGCTAGAGTTCACGGGAAAAGGTACACCCATTGCTTCAGTATTATTGGTTTTACATTGTATTTCCCCAGTTGACGTAGCATTACATGTTCAGCAAAACTGGGCTTTGGAGAGTGTGTCTGTATATTTGCATCAACTTCTTATTACATTTTGATTGTATTTGTTCAGGTTTCAAGGTTCCTGAAGTTATGCTGATATCCTTTTGTTTCTTAGGAACTCCCTTGTTTGTGAGATGCAACAATCTAAATCAGCATTTCTCAACTTGGGCAACATGAAGTTCAGGGGGCTTCAATTAAAAATTACACATCTTATATTATATAACATACAACGAATGGTTGCAGGAACTGGGCTTGTCTAGTCTAGTAAAGAGAACGACCAGAGGAGACATGATAGTGGTCTTCCAATATTTGAGGGGCTGCCACAGGGAGGAAGAGGTCAATCTATTCTCTAAAGCAACTGTAGGCCAGACAAGGAATAATGGATGGAAACTGAACAAGGAGAGATTTAACCTGGAAATAAGGAGAAACTTTCTGATAGTGAGAACAATCAACCAATGGAACAGAAGTTGCCCTTGGAAGTTGTGGGAGCGCCATCACTTGAGACTTTCAAGAATAGATTGGATTGCCATTTCTCAGAAATGGTGTAGGGTCTCCCGCTTGGGCGGGGGTTGGACTAGATGACCTACAAGATCCCTTCCAACTCTGATTACCTGTTATCTGTTATATTGGAGTGGTGCAATGGCCAAGAGGTGGAGCTCTTGCCTCACAATCAGGAGGCTGTGAGTTAGATCCTAGGTAGCGGCAGATATTTCTCACTCTGGGTACACTGAGAAAATATCTGCTGAACAAAACTCTGCATTGGTGACAGGAAGGGCATCTAGCCATTAGAACACTCTGCTCGTTCCATTCAATTGCCCAAACTCTACTCTGCAAGGAATTACGGGGTCATTAAAATTGCCAAGTTGAGAAACACTGACCTAAATTCTTCATGAGTTCTTCCTCTTATGAAGAAAAGCCTGTGCATACTCCAGCTGCTGATATGTACAGTCCAAAGACACTGAGATAAGTTAATTTTCCCCTGTTCTGCACACCTCAACATCATACACTGTCCACACATGTCTCCAGAGAGAAGTTTTTTGAATTGAAGCCAATGGCTTCATGGCACATCTTTAGTCTCCAGCTTAACACCTTTCCAACACCTATTGACTGCAAAGCACATGTGCCCACTGGAAGATTCTAAGGACAAATAGTACAGGCAGTCCTTGATTTACAACCATTTGAAATTATAAAGGCACTAATAAAAGTGATTTATGACCGGTCCTTGCACTTATTACTTCGCAACATCCCCATGGACATATGATCAAAATCCAGCTGCTTGGTAATGGGCACGTATTTATAAAGGTTGTAGCATCCCAAGTTCATTTTTGACTTTCCCAGTCAGTTTTTGACAGGTAAAGTCAATGGGGGAAGCTGGCTTCACTTAACAACTGCATGATTCACTTAACAACTGCATGATTCACTTAACAATTGCAGAGATGCACTTAACAGCCATGTCAAAAAGGTTGTACAATTCATTTAACAGCTGCCTTGTTTAATAAGAGAAATTGTGGTCTCAATTCTGTTCATGAATCATGGGCTATCTCTAGGCAAAGGAGAAACTTGTGGGTTTCCTTCCTTATGTTTCTGCATGATTTATTTTTTAATCCAGAATTGTTGAAAATTTTGATTTTGCTGTTGGGTCTTAGTAGACCAAAACTTTGAGAGTCTTAACAAGCAGTGAAAAAGATACTCCCTATGAAACTTCCAAACAGGAAGCATCAGGAATAGCTTAGTTCCTCTCATTGTTTCTCTGGTGTCCCATGCAGCTCATAATCTCTTCTACAAAAAATATATATCTTTCAGTTAGTAGCCGATGACTGAACAGTAGTCTGGCAATATCACAGATGAAGCAATGCTATATGGTGCATCTACACAATATAATTTCAAATAAAATGCACAAATATGCATGTTATTATATCTGGGATTGTAGCAGCTGCTCTTCATTTTCTCGCTTCGGTGTTGGCAAATTTTCATTAGAAATTATTTGAAATCCATCCATTGCACAAGCAGCTATTATAGTAAAGGACTTTGTCTGCCAAACAAGACCAAATTTTTGGCCTTGCACCTTATTTCGATGAGTTGGGAGAAAATGTGTTTAAGACTAATTTCACTGCTGTCTAACAAATGATCTGAAGGAACCAATTGACTAGGCAATTGGATCATGACTTTGGCAGGCACACTGAATGTATTGCATGCCCAAATACCAATCTCTGATCATGTTTGTTCACATCAAAATGTCGGTGCATGTCCAAACACACCCTCAAAACATTCCAACTAGAAAATATTTTGATAGATACTGATGAAAAGGTGATTAAAAATTGTATGGATATTTATTAGAAATTAAAC